>JAGFZM010001635.1:410452-424512 GCA_017657215.1 Limnothrissa miodon
GAGTCTGCTTCCATTGCGCTCCTTCCCCCCTCCCAGACTCCCAGCTTGTGTCCTGTCTCCCAAAGCTGCAGGGCTTGAGAGGTTCTGCAAACTTCTCTGTCTCCCTATCGGCCGGCTGTCTCGCCTCTCGGCAGCGGGTTGAGTTTGGAGCGCTGCCTCTGGTCCCTGCAAGGGGGTGGGGGGGGGGAGCACATGTCTCTGTCTCCACCGGCGGCCATTTTGAGAGAGTCTCTTTGTTGTTGCTCTCCTCTGTTCTGGAAGCTTCTGTCTGATTCCCCTGACCAGCACAACTGTGTCATCAGCTGAGCTAGAGAAAAGGTCATTAATCAGACGTGACTGCCTTCATGGTTGTTCCTCATCATCGCGTGACGACATGACTTGTTAAATGTTAGCAGCCACATATCAAAGTGGGTGTGTGTCTGTGTGTGATTCCATACTCCATGTGCATGATATGTCGTCAGTAGCCATACGCTGGAGTGCGCATCCATAAAGGCCATAGTGTCATATCAATGACAAGCTCAGGCTCAGCACTCTGACGCACACTTCCATGGTAACCTTTACCATCGCTGTAGGGAGACCTGAGCTGCGTACATAATGGCAGACCCTTCACTTCTCATGCATCTCTCTCTCTTTCTCTTTCTCTATCTCTTTCTGTAACTTTAACATGACAAACACAGGCAATTAGAAAGCAAATGTTGAAAACATGTAGAAGGGGTGTTTAGGAAATGACATGACTACATGCACTGTATCTCCCCCCACTTACTCATTTGTTGTCTTGTGCCGTTTCTACACTTACCATGAAACAGGACGAGAACATGCAATTAGCAGGCTTTGTTCCATGTTGCATTGAAGAAACTAATTCTCCTGTCATATCTCTCTTCTCCTTGCTTTCCTCCCCACCCCCCCCCCCCCCCCAACCCCCACCCCCTTTCTCTCTCTCTCTCCCTCTTTTCCTCTGTCCATCGGTGCTCATCCATCCACAGAGCAAGTGCGCAACAGCTACTACATCGGCCTGGACGGCTCTCTGCGCCTGGTCCTGGCCAACGGGATGGAGGTGTCCCTTCACACGGAGCCCCACCTGCTGGCAGGCACGGTCAACCCCACCGTCAGCAAGCGCAACGTCACGCTGCCGATTGACAACGGCCTCAACCTGGTGGAGTGGAGGCAGCGCAAGGAGCAGGCCCGCGGCCAGGTCACCGTCTACGGACGCCGGCTCAGGGTATAAACACACACACACACACAAACTTGCTGTGTCATTTAAAAACAAGCAGAAGCATCAACTACTGCAGTGTATGCAGTTCTGGGTACGTTTCGAGTTATAGCAGGATGTAAAGTAATATATATATACATACATACATGCACACACACGGTTTGTGTGCACTGCAGAATAATATTCTGATATTCCTCTCCTGGGAAACCACATGTATATGGGCAAAACCAATACATAATACACAGAGACAATAAAAGCTCCTAATTATAGTGCATAAACATCAACTTCTCAGAAAAACAACTCAGTCACGCTAGAGACTTTACTCACTGTTCATAGACACACATACTCAAGCATGCAGAGTCTTTGAATCCAGGCTTGTGTATACACATACACACACACAAACACACGCACACACACTTGACTAATGAGGCAATAGTTAGGCTTATTTGGCTGTTTCATCATCAAGGCATCCTCTCTTCTCATGCATGTCCAGTCGCTGTCTCTCTCCTTTCTCTCTGTCTACCTCTTTCTCTCTTCCCCTCTTTCTCAGTCTCTTCCTGCCGGGCTCTCTGGGACTCCAGTCCCCAGCCGCTCTTTTGAAAACGAGCCGCCATCATCATTACATCTGTGAGCTCGGAGGGAGCGGCCACGACTCACTGCGCAATCGCTTCTCCATCGCCACTGCAATGCTTCTCTCTTTCTCTCTCTCTCTCTCTCTCTCTCTCTCACTCTCTCTCTCCTTGCTCTTTCAACCCGTCGTGGAAGTGTGTTGTAGCGTTACGGTGAGCAGATTAGACAGGCTCCACCTGTCAGGGCAGGAGAGATGGCTGTTGTGATTGAACATGTTCAGGGTTGGGGCACACACTAGGTGATGGTGTGCATGTGTGTGTGTGTGTGTTCGAGGTGAGGCAGGTGCGGTGGAGGGTGGCCTGCGAAGCTGGCCAAGTCCACCCGGTCAAGGTCATCCATGTCACAGGTGAAATCCATCACTGTACGGCTGTGCCTCATTGACCCTGACAGGTCAGGTGGTTGCCACGGCGACTGGGGAAAGGGAGAAGAAGACGGCGAAGAAGGAGGAAGCAAGAAACGGAGGTGTGAACGGGGTGAAGAAACGCATCCAGATGAATGGTGGCTGGCTAGTTTGGCAGGTGTCTTACTGTTTTGCTAATGGAAGCTCTTCATCTTGCCTCTCTCCACACCTACCTGAACACTGCCTCTGGTTCTGTCTCCCAGACTTGAGAAAAGATTGCTGTAAAAAGTCTGCCATCCAAAAGCCCCCCTGCAACAGACATATTAATAAACACAGTGTGACATTAGCTCGGAGGCTGTGCGTCACATCAGTGCTTCACTTAACAAAGCGGTCAGCTAGACCCTGCCGTCCTGTTCGGGCTGAATAAATTGTGATTTTCTCTTTTTGGAAATAGCAAGGTTTTGGTTGACGAAATCGCAAATCATCAAAGCTCCTGAAGGGTAAACAATATGAAGACATCAGTATTCAGTGCCGACTGCTAACTTACGTTACATACCTCAGCGATAGCAAGGACCAAAATGAGAGTTTTCTGGCCGTTTTTTTAAACAAAAAAATGTTCAGTGTTATACATTCAAGTCAGGCAGTCAACTTTAACTGAGGAGGGAGATACAGAACCAATCAATCTGCATGACCCAGTTGGCGAGCGGCGTTGGCATGCCTGGCCTCCCCGTGAGGTAATGACGACAGCTCCCTGGCACTTACGGGGGGCAACCACAGAGGCCCACAGACCCCGACGCAGGAAGCCAGCTGAACGACCCATTTGTGACTTGAACCGTAACACAATCGCAGCCAATAAGGGGGCGAAGCTGAGGCACCCCCTCCCCCCATTACCCCACCCAACCCCACTTAGCCATCCCCATCTCCTCCTCCCTCCACTGTACATTTGCCCTTTTCACTGCTCTTTCTCAGGCAATGTTTTGTAAGCAAACCTGATCCTTGCCAGAGAGAGAGAGAGGTCTGGGATTTCAAATGGAGTTTGGGGGGAGTGGGTGGGGGGTGTGTGGAGGGATGTGGGGGCTGAAGGAAGCTGTGTGGTCGAAGTCCTCGGTGTGCTACAACCGTGCTAGCGCTAAAGCGCCACAGCTAGCCGGGTGGTGCCATTGTGTCTGTAGCCAGCACTGTCTGTTTGACTTGAGCTGTGTGATGTGTAGCATGGAGAGGCGCTAATGTATGTAACAGACGACAGGCCTCCGGGGGGACGGGGTAAGAGGAGCAGCATAATGGAGGCCTAGAGGGGTGGAGGGGTGGGCGATGGGGTGGGGGGCGCCAGAGCCAGAGCCATCAGGCGACCTTGAGTCACATGTCAAGTGATATTACGTCAATGGATGAGTGTGTCTCTTGTGTGCATGTGTGTGTGCGTGCACGCGCGCCTTTGTATAGGTATTTGGCTGCTATGTGGCAGTCCTTGCATAGGTCTCTGTGGTGCAGTGATTGCGTGACAGAATGCATGTACTGTATGCACTCTGTAGGTACAGAAGATTTACAGTATGTGAGCATGTGAATGAAATTAACTGGGTATGTTACATTGACATCCATGTTTTGAAGACATAGATGCCTTTACTGTGCATTTAGGGGTGTGCATGTATGTGTGTGAGTCATTGATGACGCTGTGCGGCATTGTCCCTGATGTTAAATGGGTCAGTGGCGGTCCAGCCTCTAAAATCCCTGTGGCGGCAACACGTGCCAGTTGCCACAGCCAGTGCAGCCTGTCGCAGAGCTGATGATTTACACTGCCAGGCCGCAGATGCTCCAGTCGGCTCATCGCCGTGGTAACCATGGGGGCTTGTCCGGAAGTTTAACAGGGACTTTAACAGTGCTCTCTGTGAAGAAGTGTGAACCTGATTGTGTGTACTTTTGTGACTATGTGTCTGTGGAAGACTGTTGCACATTTGGCATATGATTGGATAAAGGTGTGTGTGCGCGCGTGTGTGCATGGGTGTATGGGCACATGTGTGCGTGTATGTGTGTTTGTGCCTAGAAGACACTGCAGTGATGTGTTATCCACTAAAGGCTCCCCAAACTCTGGGCAGCAAACACAGAGCTGCTGTATTGACTCTTCTCTTTTTATTTGCGCAGCGTTATTAGAATTGCGTCCTGTACTGCCTACAAACAAACTGTGTGTGTGTGTGTGTGTGTGTATGCGCATGATGAGCCAGTGTCAGGCTGTTTGTTTGCTCTAAGGAGGGACAAATCAGACGCTGTATAAATAAGATTAAAACTCTTATCTCTGAGGCAGCCATAACTCTTTTTTTTAAATATCGGAAACGGCAAGAAGAGCAAATATTGGACTTGGAAATCAACAAAAAAAAGACTAATTTGATTTTAATGAGGCTACAAAAAGGGAATCAAACTTATTAGATTTGTCAGGGGCTCTGAATATGCTATGAGCGTATGAATAATTGATTGCGTTGATGAAAACAAATGAGACGCCCCCTTCAACAACTGTCGTTTTAATCACTGCAAATGATGATCTGAGCAGACTGCGGTTGAGACGAACAGTTTATTAAAAGACAGTTGTCACACTAGTCTCCGCTGTCGGCCGAAGGTTATTCGCTCAGCGGTATCATTAGAGTGCAAACATTCCAAGTCTGACTCGTCTGGAGCCAGAGGAGACATGTTCAGCGGGACATTTTGAGATGTTTGGCTCTATCTGCTATCAAAACCTCATCTGTATTTATGTTTTTGTCTTTCTTCTCTCTTTTCTTCTCTTTCTTTCTCTCTCTACCTTTCTTTTCTATGTGCCTGTGTCCTGGCCCAGACCTTCCCCAGTCCCTGCCCCAAAGCTCCCTCCCCTCCGGTTCCTCACCCCCTCCACAAAGCCTATCTGCTTTCCTTAAGCCTGCCCTGCTGAAGGGAGTGTCCAATTTAAACCATTCCCCTTGAGTGGGTTTCCATTCTCTTGGGGACTGGCATCTCTGCCAAAAGGGGTTTTCATGGCCCGTTGGGTCGCTGCTGAAGCACGACCCGGGTACAAGGATCCGGGACCCACACCCCCCACCCTTTCACCCTTTGGAATTCCTGAATCTCCCTCTTCTCTTTCCTCACTGCTTCCACCTGTCCCCCTGAACCTCTTCTTTCTCCCTTCCTCACGTGACAAGAGGCATGATTGTAGGCTGTTCAATCACTCTCAAGACTCAGAGCTGAAGAAAAAACAACTCTCCCTCCAGTATGTGATGGAGACATTAAAATATATATAATCAGCCAGATCCAGCTTTTTATGAGCTGTTTTTCTTTTCTTTTCTTTTTTGTTCTGATCCTTGACTTTGCACTTCATTGATCTCAGCCATTACCTTAATCTTTGTTGAAGGGGTGGTACTGCTCTAGTAACCCTGGGAAACCATCATGTGAGGAAGCAAAGGATTGTGGGCGATCGTTAAACCCCACCCCCACCCTTACTCATTCCCGGTCAAATTACCCATTACCCCACAGCTGAGCTCCAACCAGCCCTCCGCTTCCCCCCACCCCAAGAGGATGCTCCTATTCATGAGACTAGTTGCTTTTAGTGTAAAGTAATCCTCTCAATTAGGTATTAGTGACATTAATTGGCCCCAGTGTAATTGTCCCTTCACAGACGATAGACCCCAGCATGCAGAAGAGTGAGAGAGTGAGTGAGTGAAGGGGAGGGTAAATGGAGGGAGAGAGAGAGAGACCAAGAGAAAAGAGGAGAGGGGGGGGGGGGCTCCTCTCCTTCACTCCCTCAGTCATGGCACTGGATGGAGGCCAACAACAGCTCGCAAAGCCATTTTAAAACTCTGTTAAGCCGCGGCAACCTCTGTGCCAAACCGGGAGCCGAGCAGGGTGCCAGCGTACCTGGCGAGAGGAGCACAGATTAATCAGAGTGACATCGCAATGATGGCAGGGAAAAGGGAGAGAGAGAGAGATGGAGATGGAGTGCAAATAGCTACAAGCAAGGAGAGAGGGATAGAGAGAGAATGAGTGAAAGAGGGTAGAACAGAGGGAAGGGAGAGACAGGCGGCAGACGTTCCATTAGAGCACATGCTCTCCACACTTGTCTAAATGCTCCAGATGGCCGTCCCAGGCAGCAGGAAGGCGCTGTAATCCCAATCTAAATGGTGTGCAAGACGAGGCCTTTGTGGCTGCTCTGGAGCGGGTGACGACCAACCCCAGCAGTGCGGTTGAGCTCTGCTGCTTTAGCACCCAACTCAAGCAGGTCTGATGAGCCACAAATATGCTTGTTCACACTGCTTCCTAGTCAATGTTAACACACGGCAAGGATTAACAGTTAATACAGTCCTTCCGGGACAGATGTGTTTCATGTTGTGTTTGTGTGTGTGTGTGAGAGAGAGAGAGAGGGCGGGGGGGTCAGATGTTATACAGTAACCATGACTTATGGGTACCAGAACCATGTGAACTCATCTTTGTGAACCCAACAGCTCATTCAGCAGTGGGCCTAAGCCCTCCCCATCTTCAAAATGCAGCTGTGTCTGTCACTACCTGTGCTCAGGTGGAGGGGGGACACTGGGCCAGGCACCCCACTCTGCATTCTCATGCCCCTATACTGTAAGTCCCCTTCCCCACCCCACCCCTCCTTTTATATCTGCTCATACTTCCCCTTCATCTCCCCCAGCAAGATGCTGGATATGAGTGATCCATTCACTTGAGCTGGTGTAGACAGAGAGCCCGGCCTGACCCACCATCTCTTTTCACCACCACCACCACCACCATCATTGCCCAATGCCTCCTCCCGCCTCCATTGACCCGGACATGGCCCGTGGGATTAGTCAGAGCAGCACGTCAATACGGCCACGCTCTGATCACAGCGTGTGCCCGGGGTCAGGGGTGGGGTGGGGAGGGGTGGGGTGTGGATGGTTGGTTGTCCTCCCCGCATCACAATGGGAACCCGAGCCAGTGCGCAGGCCTCATTTTTAGACTGATGTCGCTCAAGCTTTAGCCTTCATTGGGCAGAGCCCAGCAGCCATTGATCGATGTAGTCAGCAAGCACACAAACACATAGCTTATGCCATACAGATAGATGTGCGAGTACACACACACAAACATACACACACACTAAACGTGTGCTCACATTCTTTCAGCCAAAGGTAGCGACTGAGCAAAGTTAAGGTCGCCCACATCTGTGGGAGTTTTTCTCCTGATCGATGCAATCCCTTTGTCTCATGCTTGACTGGTCAGAGACTCACTTTAAAGTTACCACGCACAAACAAAAGGGAAATTGTCACCTCCTTTTAATGAAATATGTAATTAAATGTGCATCACTTTGCTGGCTCCTGTACACAGTAGATATAGCTCTGGCAGTTAAAACAAGTAATCATAATTTTATGCAGTGCTTAGATTGCCTGGGTAGCCGCAGAGCAATAACAGCTAGTATTTATTTTAAAATTGATCTCTCTCTCTCTCTCTCTCTCAGGTACACAATCGCAACCTGCTGTCCATGGACTTTGACCGCATCACCAGGACGGAGAAGGTGTATGACGACCACAGGAAGTTTACTCTTCGCATCCACTATGACCACGCTGGCCGCCCAACCCTTTGGGCACCCAGCATCCGTCTTAATGGCGTGAACGTCACCTACTCGCCTGGCGGCCTTGTGGCCGGCATCCAGAGAGGCACTATGTCGGTGCGCATGGAGTACGACCAGAACGGCCGCATCAGCTCACAAACCTTCGCCGATGGGAAGTCATGGACCTACACTTATCTGGAGAAGGTGTGAAAGCTTGCAGGCTGCAGTTGTCTTAACGTGTCTTTGATCACTGTGTTTTCTTAAAGAGTACCGATATACATCAGTTATGCAAAGCTTAGCCTCCTATTAGCAATTCAAACTTGCAACTTAACATGGAGAATCTGTGCGATTCAGAGATTTATCCAGGGATGCTAACTTAGTCCACACAATTTAGTTCACATGAGCATCTGGCATTATTGTATGAGTTTGTGTTGGAAGGAGGATATTTTAACCTCTTTCTCTTTTGGTTGTTCCAACGCCTGTGGAGATTGATAATTAGACATAGAGGTTTACTGAGATGAGCTTCCTTAGCACATTGTTGCCACAAATAAATTGACTGTACACTTATGGCTTAAAATAGTGTGGCGCAGCAAGATTGAAGAAATGGAAGGAAAAAAAACAACTAATGTCACTCTCCAAGCGATAATTAGCGCAGAGAGATGTTGAATGCTGTGTCTCTCACGTTTTCATGTGAAGATAGCAGCCGCTCACCTTGTTCAATGATTTCAGGTTCTGACAAAGACAACTCCTGGATGTATTGTGAATAACTCATTTGTGTGACTGAACGTTCTTTTTAAAATGAATTGATTTAAAAAATCACATAATTTGGAGGGGGGGGGGATGGGCCAGTTCCGCATCAAACAAGCGGCCCGGAGGCTGGAAATGGCCCTTTTTCGTTTCATGCAGCTCGGGTTAAAAAGCTTAAGAATAGTAGTTCGAAAATAGTCTTAACAATATGCCAAATAACAACAACAAAAAACTGAGCTCTGCATGCACAGCATGTCACTGTTGAACTCAACTAAATTATGAGCTGTATCATGGCTACCTACAGATAAGGAAAACAAAATGAAGCGGTGAGGAGGTCAGAACAAATGCTTATGGACTGTGCTGGGGATTGTCAGAAACACAAGGAAACCCGACAGTTTGTGGTCATGTGTGCAGACGAGATATGGCGGCCCTCTGAGGAAAAGCCAAATTCTCATGCGGTCCATGACAGAAATGAGTTTGACACATCTTGTCTAATGTGTGTGTGTGTATGTGTGTGTGTAGAGCTCAATGCACCTGCCTGTGACACTCAATCCAGTCCTTTTCTGTATTATGTCCCTGATGAACAGTGTATTGGGTCAGAGTTTTGGCTCATCATTGAGAGCATGTCAAAAGGACACTCGCATTAGCTGCAACCTTCATACTCTCCTTGCCACCTGGGAGTTTATCATTTTAACGGTTTAACATCTCTGCCTGTGGGGACCTGTACGACTATTAGCATCCTGAACAGAACGTTTGGCAGTTGTGAATGATGAAGTCTGTGGTGTGTTAACGCCGTTTTCTCTCTCTCTTTCTCACTCTCACTTTCTCTTCACTCTTTGTCTGCAGTCCATGGTGCTGCTGCTCTTCAGTCAGAGGCAGTACATATTCGAGTTTGACAAGAACGACCGCCTGTCGTCGGTGACCATGCCCAACGTGGCGAGGCAGACTCTGGAGACTACACGCTCAGTGGGCTACTACCGCAACATGTACCGGCCGCCGGAGGGCAACGCGTCTGTGCTGCAAGACTACAGCGAGGAGGGCCTGCTGCTGCAGACGCAGCACTTGGGTACAGGACGGCGCGTCATCTACAAGTACGGCAAGCTGTCCAAGCTGCTGGAGGTGCTCCACGACACCACGCGCGTCGCCTTCTCCTACGACGAGGCGGCTGGCCTGCTGAAGACGGTCAGCCTGCAGAGCGAGGGCAGCTTCACCTGCACCATTCGCTACCGGCAGCTGGGCCCGCTCATCGACCGGCAGATCTTCCGCTTCAGCGAGGAGGGCCTGGTCAACGCCCGCTTCGACTACAACTACGACAACAGCTTCCGGGTGACCAGCATGCAGGCGGTCATCAACGAGACGCCGCTCCCCATCGACCTGTACCGCTATGACGATGTGTCGGGCAAGACGGAGCAGTTTGGCAAATTTGGCGTCATCTACTACGACATCAACCAGATCATCACCACAGCGGTGATGACGCACACCAAGCACTTTGATGCCTACGGACGCGTCAAGGAGGTGCAGTACGAAATCTTCCGCTCGCTCATGTACTGGATGATGGTGCAGTACGACAACATGGGTCGTGTGGTGGCCAAGGAGCTGAAGGTCGGGCCCTACGCCAACACCACCCGCTACGCCTATGAATACGACGCCGACGGTCAGCTGCAGACTGTCTCCCTGAACGACAAACCCCTGTGGCGCTACAGCTATGACCTCAACGGCAACCTCCACCTGCTGAGCCCCGGGAGCAGCGCCCGCCTCACCCCGCTACGCTACGACCTCCGCGACAGAATCACGCGCCTCGGCGACGTTCAGTACCGGCTAGATGAGGACGGCTTCCTTCGCCAGCGAGGCAACGACTACTTCGAGTACGACTCGGCCGGGCACCTGACGAAGGCCTACAACCGTGTGGCTGGCTGGACTGTCCAGTACCGCTACGACGGCCTGGGGCGACGGGTGTCCAGCCGCAGCAGTCCCGGGCACCACCTGCAGTTTTTCTACGCCGACCTGTCCAGCCCGGCCCGCGTCACGCACCTGTACAACCACTCCAGCTCCGAGATCACCTCGCTCTACTACGACCTCCAGGGTCACCTGTTCGCCATGGAGCTGAGCAGCGGCGACGAGTTCTACGTGGCGTGCGACAACATTGGCACTCCGCTGGCCGTCTTCAGCGGCTCGGGCGCCATGATCAAGCAGATCTTCCACACGGCCTTTGGCGAGGTCTACCTGGACACCAACCCCAGCTTCCAGCTCATCATCGGCTACCAGGGCGGCATCTACGAGCCGCTCACCAAGCTCGTCCACATGGGCAAGCGCGACTATGACGCGCTAGCTGGCCGGTGGACCACGCCCGACCACAACGTGTGGCAGCAGCTGAACGGCAACAACATTGCGCCCTTTAACCTCTACATGTTCAAGAACAACAACCCCCTGAGCAACAACCAGGAGACCAAGTGCTACATGACCGGTGAGTGACGTGAATGGTGCACGCTCAGGCTAGTGCTAGTGCTTTGTTAGCCAGACCTGATGGGAATTACCTAATCACAGCGCAGGCTACAAGCAAAAGCGCTCAGCGGCCTTTTTGATAGCCTCGCCTCACACAGAGCTTTGACTTTGTTCCTCTATTCTGACTTGCCAACCAGCATTTCAAACACACACACATACACACACAAAACAAACAAACAATGCCACAGTTATAACAGCGGTTTGCAAGGGAAATGGTGTTTGTGCATTACACCCTGTGCTGGCAGTGTTTTTTAAAAGAGGGCCCTTACCACAGCAGGAGGGTCATTTTTCAGGCTCTCCTTTGGGCCCTGTTTGCTATGCAGCTTTCTTTCCTACACATTTACTTGTTCCCCCTTTCCTCTTCTTCCCCTCCGTGCTCTCTCTCTCTCTCTCTCTCCTTTCTTCGATCAGTGGTACACAGTGGATTTCTCCCTCAGTTCAGCATTCAGGTCTCTCTCTTGAAATATCACTCTGCTGCCTTAATGTGGGGGTTTTGGGAAGTCAGTGTGTGTGTGGGGGGGGGGGTGAAAAGCTCCCTGGTGGAGCCGGCGCTGCACAATGGGTACCATACAGCTCACTGCCAGAGGCTGTTGTATCAGCGCACTCACTCGGCTCCAAAGCAGCCCCAGCAGCAGCGGCGGCAGAGAGCTAGAGAGCGCATGGGAGCCGCACCAAAGGGCCGCTTTAAAGGCGATGCCTGCGTGTTTTTTGTTCCACCGTAGCCTTGACCACTTGCCTCTCGGAGATGAAAGAACGTGTGTAATAAGAGTGGCATCTGGTTCTAATGTGATTAATGGTGTTTTTCCGAGCAAAGGCCTTTATTCTGAGTGTGGTCCATTGCCTTCATATGTTGAGTTCGTTTAATCGTGATTAAGGAGGGCAGTTAAAAACTTCCATAGAGGGGAATGGGGGAACACTCATTTGTTCCAGGTGAAATTCTCTCTCTGTATTGTCTCTTCATCTCTCTCTCTCTCTCTCTCTCTCTCTTGCTCTCTCTCTTTATCTCTCTCTCACTCCCTCTCTTTTTTTTCTTTTTCTCTTATCATCTATTTGCCATGGTGCACCATTGCTGAACTTCATTCTCTAAGCAAAGTGTGTGCTGCACCAGTGAACCTGGCACGTCAGCCACGTCACAACCCCTGAGGCTGGGTTCTGCATGCTAAACAGGCCGGCACTGTGCTCCTAAATCCACGGCAAGCGCCACTCTCACCTACCGACAGTGATTGATGGCCTTGACATTTCTATTTCGTCGCCAGAATTAAGAGCGCCGCGCACATTGTCCTTAAACATATTCTTATGTAAAGCAGCTTTGTCAGGTGCCATTGCTCAAAAAGCAGGAAAGGTTTTTTTTTTTTTTCTTCTTCTTCTTTTTTCCAGCAACATATAGCAATGCTGTCACCATTTAGGTTTCACTATCCATGACAAAGTTATTAGGCATTGTGAAGAAGGTAGCTTATCATCCCCGCACACTTAATTGGTTTTCTGGTCAAGGTTCATTACCGTACTGTTGCACAAATTTTCTCTGTTGAGGAAGGAGAAAAAAATATATATATATATTTTTTTTTTTTGCTGGTGTGATGCTCATGAAAAAATAAAATGACATTTTGTGACCTGTTGTCACATTCTCAATACAAGTATAAGTATTTTAATCAAATAAGTGTATTGTAATTTTACTTTATGTGTAGAATATTCTGTCACTGCATTTAACCCTATTTCAGGCACACACACAACGTCCAATGAATGTGCAGCCCGTGAATGCACAGCACACATTAGACATCCCAGAGCAGTGGGGCTGTCTGCTGTCGTATCTGGGGAGTACTGAGATATCAGGTGCCTTGTTCAAAGACATCTCAGAGCAATGTTCAGTTCCCACACCCACATTCTGTTTTCACTGGTCGCCTGTAAAACTGGCAGCCTTTTTGAGGCTCATACCAGTTGGCCGCAGCTGCCCACGGCTACAGTACAGTCACCTGGTGTGGTGCTGAGCTGTTTCCCTGCAAGATGAACAGGGCTACAGGAGGAGGAAGGAGAGAATTGCACAGTCGGCTCTCCACGCAGGAACATCCATCACATTTTAGGCCAGTGTCTGAAACTAATCAAGCAATCCCTCTCTGACTGCTCAAGCAGTTCATTTCGTCTGAAGCAGCGAAAGGAGAGGAAAGAAATAGAAGTGGGGGGAGAGGGGTGGTGTCTCTGTTGAAGTCTGTATTGTGTTTCTTAATGAATGGCAGACTTGGGAGTTCATCGAGTGCTTAAAGACTGAAGGTTAAGTTATTGTTTTTGTTTCTTTTCTCTGTCAAATCTACTGTCCAAACAGATGTCAACAGTTGGCTGGTGACGTTTGGCTTCCAGCTGTACAACGTCATCCCGGGCTACAAGAAGCCCGTGGTGGACACCATGGAGCCCTCCTATGAGCTCATCCATACCCAGATGAAGACCCAGGAGTGGGACAGTACCAAGGTAAGACAGCCCTCACCCATCGGTGCCCTAAGTTCTTGACAGGAGCTTCAGAAATAGTCGGAAATTGCCTCCACCCTCTGCTGTTCTGGACCTCCAAATCACTGAGCAAAGACTAGCCATTTTATTTCTCCTCTTTTGTCCAGTTTCTTGCTTTTTTTCATTCTGCCTCCTTCTCTTTCTCTCTTTTTCTCTGCCCCCCTCTCTCCCCCCCTCTCCCCCACTCTTTTTTTTATCTCTAGTTTCAACCCTTTGTGTCTTTTGCACTCATTCACCCACTCTCTCTTACTCCCTATCTTTATTATCTCTTTCTTTCTGTCTGTTTTTCTGTATTCCCTTTTTGAGAGCAGCTTGAATCAGGGTCACTCTCTCTCTCTCTCTCTCTCTCTCTCTCTCTCTCTCTCTCTGGACCCATCTAATAGTCCGGCCAGTAGGGAAATTCCCTCCACTCTTTGCCTGCCATCGATTTCATCTCCCTCTTACACCCCCTTCTGAGCCTCCTTGTAGGCACACATATGAAATACACATACCCTCCCACACACACACACACACATACACACACACACATCTATGCAGATGCACGTGTGTACACACACACACACCCACACACACACAGCGAGCACCCAGGCATCAGT
>JAGFZM010001635.1:424522-472312 GCA_017657215.1 Limnothrissa miodon
ACACACACACACACCCACACACACACAGCGAGCACCCAGGCATCAGTAGGACACAGGCTGATTCCTCACATCTGTCAAGCCCAGCTAGTTGCCTTTCAGCCACCTGAATTATTGACGAGGCGACTGTCGTGTCTTCCCCGCCGCGCCGCGTTACAGCCAGAGAGTGCACCCCGCCAAGGCAGCCGCAGCGGCCGCCACGTCTGTTTGCTTTTCATATGTAAAGACACCGCCTGTGCCAGTCAAGCTACAGCGCAAACCTGCCACACGTGCCTAGAAAAAACGCCAAGCAGAGAGGGAGAGAGAGACACACACACACGGGTTGTAGTCGGATTCTTTTCAAAGCCCTCTGTTAGATAATGGATGGGCTGGCTGTTTCGATTGACGAGGAAACATTTAGCTGTCTTGGCCAATACGGACCTTGTGTCAAGTTCAACCCGCCCCTGCCTGTTTCAGAGATATAAAAACAAATAGTATCAGACGTGCCTTATCAGCATCTGGATCAGGTCCTTTGAAAGCGAGTCGAGGATACAGAAGGGAGATGCAGGAGCCGGCAAAGCACGGGGGGGGGGGGGGGAGAGTGGCAAGAGATGGCAGGCTGGATGTTCCGAAAAGGATGAAACAATAAATGTTTTTTGAAGCCTCGCTTCGGCTGCCGCTGACAGGTTTCATATGGGCCTCGCACATTCAAGAAGAATAGAGGAGCAGCCGAATAGAGCCAATTTTTGATGCTCCCAGATAACCCAGTTTTGAAACGTCAGAGATTTCACGAAGAGCGCTGAAGTGTTGGAAGTCGATCTGACGTTCTATATTTCTAATGGCTGTTACTTGGCACATTGACAGCACTTAGTTATTTGACAAACCATTACAAATTTCTGCCTGTCTTACACTCTGAAAACTCAAATAAGGCTCAAATAAGGCTCATTGTTGTAAGCGTTCTTTGATGCCATCATGTTTATTTAATCTCAGTAAGCCCAGCTGTGCCATTTGTGAAACATGATGTGTTCAAAGCCCATGAACTATTTAAGAATATCAGAAAATTTGAGTGCGTTGTGGGAGTTGTGCAAATTAAGTTAGAGAGAGCGACGAGAGACCCCACACCAGATAAACACTGCGGGGAGAGAGCGTGTGCCTGTTGGTCTTGCCCATCACAGGGTGCTGCCATGTGCTTAGTTCAGAGAGGTGGATGATTCGAATAAACGGCCATGCTTTCCATTTCACAGCAGATGATATTCTTGTGTGGGAGAAACGGCACAGCAAATAGAGAGCAAAGTGTTTGCCTAACCCTCATTATGTACCTTTCCCAAGAAAGCAACGTGAACGGAATAGAACCGGCTCAGCCATTACACACACAGTCTCCCTCTCTCTCTTATGCGCGCGCGCACACACACACACACACACACATACACACACACACACAAATTGACTCCCCTCAGCAATCTCCCAGGGATTCAGCTCTGAGTTTTGGAGTTGGCTGTGCCTGCGCTCTCCTTTTCTCTTTTCCTTTCCCCACCCTGTCCTCCCTCAGAGGAGCCCGAAGCAACAGAGGACAGCTTTGGAGCCACTCACAGAGCCTTCCTCCTCCCCCATTTCCATTTCAAATGGGGGCCCTTCTTCCTTCACACACCACGCACACATAAAGCACGGCAACAAACCCGCACTGTGCACTGTCAGGCCGGCCCATGTATATTCCATCTGAAGTTAGAAAACTGGACCAGGAGGGAGGAGAGAGAGAGAGAGAAGTTAAGTGTAACAGTAGCCAGAGCACTTCCTATAAATCAGCCACCCCATTCCTGCCGCTGATGGCCACCACTTGTTCGGCTCTTTTATGAGGAAAGGTAAATGATTTTAATTGCCTGCTGAATGGCCATTTCAGGGCCAATATGATTATGTGGCATTTATGGGCTTTTCAAGCAGCCATATTAAAGAATCGGAGGCGAGGACGTATTCTGCGTTAATGGTGCCCACTGGAGGAGACTGGAAGGGTGGGTTGTCTTGCGTCATGTTCTCGGCTCTTTTAAGTTCGCAGGGTTGCCATCCGATGGTAGCGAGGGAAGGGTTGTGAGCGGAACGATACTCCAGACTAATTAGCCGTCTCTTCATGAGGCCGCCAGACACGCTACGGTGACACCTTGAAGCCTGCAAGGCTCCATCAGGGGCCGCAGGCAACACAAGCGCCGCTCTGAGCATCTGGTGGGGCCATATCACTCTCCAGCATAAATATATTAAACAGGGCCAAAACTCTGCATCCACTCAGAGGAGCCAGAGAAAACAGGCAGTGGAAATTGACTGAAAGACGAGGTGAGCTCGAAGCTTGAAAGAGGTCTGATGTTCACCTCACTCTCATTGGACCTCGATCATAAACTATGCAGTACATTGGAATGCAGATGGCTTGACCTGAGGAAATTAGTTTTTCAAGTATAGTACAACAATGGGTTGGGAATTTTCTCTGTGTCTGAGGGAATTATTTTTGAAGTATTGTAATTCACGTTTCAACGTTTTACTTTATGGGGCTCTAAACCCTTCACTGTTTACTGTAGCTTACACAGCTTCTTTACACAGCTGTTTAGCAAGGGTATTCAGCAATGCATTCCCATCTCATAGTGGCACCCACAGAATCTAATCACAGGGTGGCCAGACGAGGCCAGTGGAAATCTTGGGGTGTGTGATAGTAAAAGATCTATTTTTATGTTAGTGCACACATTTTATTCAGCCCTATGAGTCCAAGGCCAATCAGGGTATTTTTACTCCTAAGCTCTTAAGCTGTATTAGAGGCATTCCTTTTGATATAAATTCAACACTGTTTCACAAACCTCTCATCACAATAATACTAATGCTCGAGTCATTGGAAAGTTCAGGTTGTGCAGTTTTGCGTGATATGTGTATGATGCCAAAAAAACAATGAGTAATTCAGCTATAGTGAGCCCGGCTCCTGGCCTGACTAAAAGTGAAGACACTCATTTACCACTACATCCTATACCTACCAACTGCACCTTGCCAAGTGTCAAGTGCAAAATAGAGTCTTTTGAAAGAAAACCTTAGTGCATAAAAGGCAAGTATAGTGCAAAAATGTAGGTTGTGGTAGTGAGGCCGCTGCCATGTCAACAATAACACTTAAACATTCTGTGTGTTTCCCAAACTAATTCCAGAGTCTTTTTTCAAAAAATAAATCAAACAGTTGAACCTTGAGGCCCATTACACAGCCCTGCACACACAGATGGCCCCGAACCTGCGGCTCTGCACCACTCCAGACTGAAAGCAAAAGGCACTAGCGAGTGAGCTAAAACCCCAGGGTGCCAGTTTTACTCACTAGTACACCTGTTAGGCTTTTGGGAGGAAGGTTTACCCATGTTCTATTCGTGCAGCTAAGCTAGTTGGCATCCGTAACATACTATATATTAGGCTATTAATTAAACAGCCTCTTGAGACACATATACATCTTGGTCATCCTCGATATTAATTAAAAAGCCTTCTTGAGACACTTACACATGTTGTTAGATATTTATGCATCTTAAACGGCCTATAGATATATATATATATACATATAGGACGCAGCTGTACGTATTAAGATGTCTGTAAAGCATGTGAAGTGTGAGTGCTGCAGAGTGTCGTCGTTCAGCCGAAAGGGGGCTCAGTGTTGTCTGTCTGCAGCTGCAAAGGAGCTTTTAATAGCCTGTTAAAACGGAGGGTGTTGACTGCTCCAGACAGACAAGCCCTCAGGAATTGCTGACTGACCGTCACACACACACCCACAAACAAAAACACGCATGCAGACTCACTCATACACACACACACACACACAATCCCAACCCCTCTTTGATTTGCGTCATAGGTCGAGTTGACTGGCCCTTCCTCAGGCACTTTGATAGATGAGAGCCAGAGTGGCTTTGGCTAAGGGTCTGACCGTGTGTAACCACACACACACACATACCTCAACACAACCCTACAGCCTCATGGGACATTTGCTTGTGGTTAGTGGGACATTGCCTGTAAACAAACTTTTAGCTGTGTAGTTTGCACACCCACTCCCTCCTTCCTCTCAACCCACACACACACACACACTATTCCGTATGGGGCCAGTTTAGCAGCTGAAGCCCCAGAAGCCTGACCGAAGCCTCCCGCAGGTGTGCTGGCGTGCGCACCAGGTAGGGGACAGGCGGGGGGAAATGCAGCAGGAAAGGTCACTCCAGAGCCGTCCCCAGGGATAGGTGGGGAGGGGATGTGAAATGGAGAGGGAAAGAGAATGAGAGGGGGGAAAGAAGGAGGAGAGGAGTGGAGGGAGGGAAGGACACTGTCCTGAAGGATTTAGTTTCTCATTTGCCATTCTTTTCCTTCTTTGTTCCCCATTTTCTTTTTTTATAAAAAAGTCTGGATCTTGTCTCCTTTTTAGTGTTAGTGCAGAGGGCACAATGGCCCTGGCATTGGGAAGCCATGACTCAGTCTCAGCTTGTGCCTTTGACTGGTGTGTGTGTGTGTGTGTGTGTGTGTGTGTGTGTGTGTGTGTGTGTTTTGGCCCATATTAAAGACATTTATATCTTCGTTCATCTATCTATATATCTAGCTGTCACTCTATTTACCCACCCATCTCACCCTCTTTATTTTTTTTTATCTCAAATCACAATCGGCGTCTCATTCTTTCTCCTTCCCAGTTCCCAGCTCTCTCTCTCTCTAGCCAATGTCTCCCTCTCCAGCTTTCCCTCTGTCTCCCTTGCTGTGCCCCTCCCTCCATCTTTATTCTGCCTCTCCACCCTCTGCAGTCATTCACCATCTCTTCTTCTCTCCCTCTCCCCTTCTACAGTCTGTCCTTCCATCCTCTTCTCATTGTGTGTGTTTGGAGCAGAGGGAGAGTGTAGTGTAAGAGGGGAGGGGGCAAAGCAATGGCCGGCTCCTGTCGTGTGACATTAGGGGACAGGCTTGCGTCCCCTCCCCTGGAGGAGTCTCACAGCTCGCCCGGCCCGTCTGGCCGCAGGAGACACAAGCCCTCCTCCTCCTCCTCCTCATGAATCTGCCTGGCTTTTGTTTTTCATGTTTGAAAATGTCACAGCCTGAGACATGGCAAGGGTGTCACAGCTGTGGGTACCGTTATAGAACATGTAGTAGAGGAATGCAGCTGGGGGCTGGGGACGGGGTCCGTGTGTTTATAGACAAAACCACAGCTTCCACTCTTTGCGGTACATGATGAAATAGTGTGTTTTCCGAAAAGACAGAAAGGAGGCTCAGAATTTGACTGTTTTATTCATATTTGAGGGAAAAATGTTGATAAGGTTTTGGTAGAACATTTTGCTTGTGTTCCATGAAGGTCTGACTTTAAAGATGTAACATGAAAACAAGCGTGAAAAAAAAAAGTGAAAATGAATGAATGAATTGTATGAATTGTATTTTCACTTTTTCTACCAAAACCTGAAGAAAAATGTAGTGATGCATGGGATTAGATTATCCACCTTAAAACATGAAAAAGAATGGTTTATTCTCCAGCCAAGGGGAGGGAAAATGTTTGAAATGTTTGAAGTGCTAATGAACCAGCGTGATTCTCACTTTGGAGAGAACGAGGGTGAGAAAGAGACAGTCTCCCTGCTGTGCCTCTCCTTCCCATTCTGCTGAATCCATCAGGAAGCACAGCTTACTTCCAGCAAATGGCAAGCAGTGAAGTCTCGATGAGGGGCTGACCCTCAGGAGGTCTGCTGCACTAGATCCTCAAACAGATATTCCGTTTGGATTCATTTTTTTTCTGTAGCGCGTCACACTTCTGATTCTGCAGAAACACCTTTTTTTCATTTGCTTCCTGATTTTTTTTACTCTTCTTACACACACACATTTCTTTCACCCTTCCAGCTTTTCAGATTTAATTTGTGATTTTTCTCCCCTCCCCTTCTCTGTACCTGTGAGCTGATGTGAATCGTACATTTGTGGGTAATTGAATGTGTTTTTTCGCTGTGTGTGTGTTTGTGTGTGTGTGTGTGTTTGTGTGTTCCAGTCATTGCTGGGCGTGCAGTGTGAGGTCCAGCGGCAGCTGAAATCGTTTGTGCGCCTGGAGCGCTTTGGCCAGATCTACGGAGCGAGCAGCGCTGGATGCACGCCGGCCAAAGGCGACCCGGCCTTCGCCTCGGGCCCTTCCATGTTCGGCCGGGGCTTCAAACTGGCCATTCGCGACGGCCGTGTCCACGCCGACATCATCAGCCTGGCTAGCGAGGATGGCCGTCGTCTCGCGGCGGTGCTGGATGGCGCCCTCTACCTGCAGGACCTCCGCTTCACGGTGGACGGCGCTGACATGCACTACTTCGTCAAGCCCGGCGGCGCCGAGGGCGACCTGTCGCTCCTGGGCATGACGGCGGGCCGGCGCACGCTGGAGTCCGGCACCAACGTGACGGTGTCGCAGATGAACGCGGTGCTGGGTGGACGCACGCGCCGCTTGACTGACGTGACGCTGCAGCATGGGCCACTGTTGCTCTGCGTGCGCTACGGCAGCAGCGGCGACGAGGAGAGAGCCCGCGTGCTGGAGCTGGCGCGACAGCGGGCCGTGGCCGGTGCCTGGGTGCGCGAGCGGCAGAGACTGCGCGACGGCGAGGACGGCTCGCGGGCATGGACGGCCGGCGAGAGGCAACAGCTGCTCAACGGCGGGCGCGTGCCTGGCTACGATGGCTACTACGTGGCCTCGGCAGACCAGTATCCGGAGTTGGCCGACAGCCCCAGCAACATCTATTTCATGCGACAGAGTGAGATGGGCAGGTGACATGAGCCGGGTGAGCACAGCCCCATTGACCCTCCTTCTGAGAGGGAAACAGACTAGACTCGACACACACACACACACACACATGGACAGCGTTGTTTAAGGACTTCTTGCCAAAGACGGATGTTTGTTTAGTTGCATTTAACAAGTAATGACCACTTCATGTTTTTATTCTCATGCGCCCCAAGATTGTTGTCATTTTTCTTTTGTTTTGTTTGTTAAAACTCATTGTCGAATCAAGAGTTTGCTTCTCTGATATAGCAGTGTCCTTTTATTATTATTTTTTTATCATTATTATTCCATGCGGGAGTTCTTTACCAGTCTTTGCCCTTCAAGTGCGGCTGCTAGAGGACGGCGAGTTGACCCAGCACTGGAGGTGTTGTCGACTCGTTCTTTTGTCGTCCCCGTTTGACATTGCTCCAAGGAGTGGAAGAGCAGTGGTGCTGCTGCCGTTGGCTGGGACCGTGGCTTCTCTCGGGCCCGCCCCGACAAGCAGACGGACACTCGCCCCAAAAAAAAAAGAAAAAAGAAATAAAACACTCACTGCCTTCTGTTTCTGCCTTTTTTTCAGCACCTCGGCCAAGGAGAGACATTTCTCTGTCAAACTGTTTTGTTTGTTTGTTTGTTTGTTTTTTTTTTCAATTTTTTTTTTGTTGACATTATTTTATACTTGAAAAAAAATCCCTTGACAAACTGACCCCGTTTTATCAAAAAAAGAAGAGGAAAAACAAGATGCAAGAACTTTGATGTCTGTTGTCCATACCCTCATGGTCAAGGCTCTAACAGAACTCTAGTCCAAGTGATAATGGAGGCTTGTTAATATTTAATTTTTTAGAGGAAAGAAAATCTTTGTATTGTATTTCTCATGTGGTCTCAGCCCCCTTGTAAGACTTTAAAAGGGCTTTGGCTTTGACCTGCCTTTAGTTCAGGTTGACTTCCTTTTGGTAACATACCTAGATTTTCTTAATTCATTGTTTCAATTTGATCTCTGTGGCCTAGATTGCGCAGCAAGTTGTACACAAGGAAGACCCCAAGCTTTGATTTCCAGTATTGGTTTCCCTCCATTTCAGTTTTGTTTTGTTTGTTTTTTTTAAAGAGTTTGTCACCTTTAAATGTAAATTTAAACTGGAAATTCAGAAATAAAGACTCTGCATCAGCTGGGCACGGAAAAGTTAATTGAGAGGGGAAAAAAAAAGATAAGAGCCAAAAAAATGTTGACAAATGTTTTCTGTATTAAGGAATGGAAGGTATTTTACTCAAATGGTTTTAAATTGCCATCAATTATTTTATATATAGCTATATACAGTACCAGTATAACAATGTGAACTCCGAAATGTGAACTGTTGTCCCTTCCATTGCTATTTGTTGTACTTGAACAATGCTTAACGGTGTTGCAGTACATGGAATAAATTATAAATATGTTTTGAAAGGTGAAATTAGCTGAAGGCCTCATTTAGATTTTTACAGGACAGCTGTTTTTAATCCTTTTTAAATGTCCTTGGCTCTTTACAGATTGCAGTATTCATCTTTTGTTGTTTGAAGGTTACTTTCTGGTCTATGAAACTTATTGGATAATCAAATAAATGTCTGACAAAACTGAATTCAAAAGCAGCCCTGTCACTATACCTAGGGCAGATATGTGTACTCAACAGGTTTTATGGGGGGTGGGGGGGTACTAAATGCATCTTAACTGAATAAATGCCTGATGTGAACTCTGACTACTCTGATCATGGAGTCATCTAACGAGCCTTTTCATGTACTAGAAGACTACAGACCTTCATACACACCTGCTGTATCCTCATGTACACCACCAATACAGTACTCCTAGACTGAAATGATTATTATGTTATGGTGTGAAGTTTTCCGACAAGAGCAAAGGTGATGTATGACGTCACCAAAAATGTTTTCTTTCCGCTCACTGAAAGTGTACCTACCTAAAGCTCTGAATGGAGGTCAAAGGTCACTGAGTGATGTGCTCTCAATGACACCTCTTCATGCAATGGTTTGTGGGAACATCCATAGCGGATGACTGACATTTTGTTCCTATTCTCCTCAAGTTGCCTGGGTGGGGAATGGGGTGGGGTGGGGTGGTTGGGCTTTGGGGGCAGAACAACGTAAGTGTCTAAATCTGTACAAAAATTATTTTTTATTTTTTTATTTTTTTTTTTGCAATTGTCAAGTACGGTGATATACTCTTGTCAGGCATTCATGCTGTATTTAAGAAAACAATGAGAACATACTTTTTGAATGAAGGAAAAACTGCATTGTGGAAAAATATTGCACTGAGAAATCTTGCTTTGTGAGGCTGTAATGTTTTTGTTTGTTTTATTGTTTTTAGGTTTGGGTTGATTTAAAGTGTTTGGATTTTTTAATTATTATTATTATTTGTTTTTGTCCCTTTTTAATTTGTTGTTCTCAGCACTGTGTTTCTAAGGCTTCTCCTGGACCGTGTACATAAGACATTGACAACAAAAGTAAGCTGTAAATAAAATGCAAATGTAGATACCTTTTAGACCTACAACAGTGACCCTGTGTAGTCTTTAGGTTTAAAAAATAATTAAATAAAGGATATTTTGTGTTTACATATTTTATTAAGATTTTGACATTCATTACCAGAAGAAGTCATATGGTTTAAACATGTGTCATGTAAAGGAAATAGCACTAACCTACTAAATTAACCCAAGCTATGCTGATTTTAGTCCGAAATACATTGAAAAGACTGTAATGTTGCTGCACTGCCGTGTTCTGTTGAGGCTGAAGTTGAAGCTAAATGTTATGGCAGATATGTCTTTGACTTCATATATCTGGTGTAGCATCTCTGCAATAATCTGCATCTCACACAGGATAATGGAACTGTGTTTGTTATTAAGTTACAAAATGAAAGAAGATACCAGATGCAAATGTTCAGATCTTTTAAGTAATGCCAGGCTTATATTCTCGAGAAAAAAAAGTGAACTAACTAGACAGCGGTACTGGTTTTGTAATTAGCCTGCCCTGAAATGGGCTCCCTGCTTTATCTCTTCCGAAACTGATGTCAGCTTCCCTGTGCTTTCAAATATTCCCTTCTTTAATTAACTGCCCCTTAACAGAACGGAGATCATTTAATCAGAGAATGTTACGCTTACCTATGTGATAAAGCAAAGAGTTACTAACATCTTCTCTAATTATCGAAGCTAATAATGAAAACATGGGATCCAAAAATTAAATGAGAAGACGAGCCATGAGATGGACATGTAAATATTAAATTATTATTGATTCAAATATTTACGTTGCACAATTTACATTCAATATGATGATGACAAAATTAAATTGCAGAAAAGAATCAAGTTATGTCCTAGGGTTAAATAATTAGCTTTTAGGTTGCTTCGTATAACCAGCCAGGAACACAGCATAGTGCCTGTGTCTAGACTTGGCACCATAGCAACACTGTGCCAGTGTGAGACCCTGGCGTTGGCCACAGGTAACACTTAGACACACACTAGGAGAAACAGAGCCTCTCAACAG
Organism: Limnothrissa miodon; assembly: GCA_017657215.1. Lineage (NCBI taxonomy): Eukaryota > Metazoa > Chordata > Actinopteri > Clupeiformes > Clupeidae > Limnothrissa > Limnothrissa miodon. The sequence continues at coordinate 434,751 of JAGFZM010001635.1, forward strand.
GGACCTTTGATGGCCTGTTTTAACTGTACAGCCCCATATCAGAGAGAGAGAAAGAGAGAGAGAGAGAGTGTGTGTGTGTGTGTGTATGTGTGTGTGATAGACTGTATTAGCTGTATAGCCCCATATCAGAGAGTGCAATTCTTGTGTCTGTGTGTGTGAGAGCAAGAGAGAAAGAGTAAGTACCAAAGTATTGATCTGTACAAGGAAACGGTGGCAAACTGCAAGAGAGCTCCAAGCCCGAGAAGTAAACACTCTTATTTACTCTAGATATTTTGAGAAAGAGGGAGAGGAACTACCTAGAGTTTCAGGGCACTTATTGTCATCTGCAGAGAGTTACATAATGTAGTGTAACATGGCAACATGTTGCACATGAGGGGTGTGTGTTCACAAGGGTCTTCATGTGTTTCAGTTCAATGGATCCACAGATAAGAGAAGCTTCAAGAATCTTTTGTAATCAAATAGGTATTACACACGCCCTACCTGTCTTGGCAAAATATTTTAAAAAGACGATGGGTCTAGTAAATTTTAGTAAATTCAGAGGAGACTGAATGATTCTGGTGGTAACCAAAGGCCAGAGTTCTGTGTAAATCAGCATTACAGTAGCAGAAATTCCTATTTCTGGAATAAGCCTTTGATGATTTCTTGATGTCTCTTTCATTGGGTAAATTATCTAGCCTGGCTAGAGCGAACATAAGACAAAGCTCATAAGAGCTTAGTCTGGCCATTCTACGATACTAGCCAAATTCTGGGAGGCGGGCTTAACAGGCGGCAGTCAGAATCTACAACCAATCAGACCACTCAGTCTCGTCCAAGCTCGTTTCTCATTGGTGCCCTCGAGTTTGGGATAATAATTCCTCTAAATCGGCAGCCTGGCCAGACTGAATTGCTCGCGAAATTGAATGTAGCGTCACAGGAAGTATGGGCGGGCCCAGGCTATAAATTATCGTCATGGTATTGAAATAAAAACCAGATTAAAAGACGTCCACACTAAGGGGTATAAGTCTCAATATATTGCAAATTACACCAATGTCCAAAAAAAAAAAAAAAAAAACGTTTAAGAAGCATCTGCTGTTTGCAGATGGTAAAAAAAGCAAACACACATTCACATAGCCCTTATTGGTCCAAATCATCATCTGCTTTCTGGAGACCTGCGAGACCTTTTCCTGCTTTTCCAAAAGTGATTGGGAGGAAGTGAAAGCAGAGGATGAGTTTATTAAGCTTTCATCTTCTCCTCTTCAATTTTACAGTAGTCCTTGCCTTGTTATCACTATCTTGCTTCACTTTATTTTCTCATTGCTGCTTGTACAGAGGGAAAGGAATGATATGTTGAGTAATCTCTTTGATAAAGAAGTCTTTACATGGGGCAGCTAATAACCCCCCAAGCTACTGTTTCTCCATAGTCACATCAAACCTCATTACTTGAGAATACTGACACATTCATTCTATCACTCTTGCTACCATTTGTTCCATACTCCTCTCACACATTTGTTGTCTTTCTTTTCACCTTTCACTCTCTTTTGCTCTCTCTCTCTCTATCCCCCTTTCTCTCTAAGAGAGGGCTTCACCTGTTTCTACTTGCTGTTTATTTCCACTCGGAGCTCAGCATGGGGAATGCACGTGCAGAGTGTGGCCACCGCTAAAAATCACTCCTGCTGGTTCTAATGCTTTTACAAAGTCATCCATTGAGTCAGTGTGTGCAGATAGCAGAGAGACAAAGAAAGCTTGTATGTGTGTGTGTGTGTGTGTGTTGATGTTTGCTGCCACAGGAAAAGGACATGTCCTGTCATCAAGCACCTGTGCTGCCCGTGACTCCATATCAACCCGTCTCTCTCCACCCGTGTGAAACTATGAGCTATAATGTTGATTCAAATCAGGGACATATGCATTCACTGCCTGCCATTTTCTGACGAGGACTGGCATGTCATATTTCTGTGGCCTGCGTTTGGCTGGGTACAGCGGGCACTGCTCCGTCTCAGCCCGTCTGGCTCCTTTATCATGATGCCCCACAAACCTCCTCACCAATCAGTTATCCGGACAGCAGGGGGACCCATCAAAGCTAATGAGGCAGGGAATAGCAAAGCAACAGGACCTCAGAAATAAAAGAGCCAGAGTAACTTCTCATCTTCTTCCTCTCTTCTCTAGTTTTTTGCTCACTTAGCCCCACTTCCACACACACACACTTCTTATAATACATTTACAGAATTTCAAAACTTACATCACAACTTTGTCATTTGTAGGCATTCTTTTTTTCTGCTTTTCTCTCTCATGAATCCTGGGCCATTTACACTCTTAAACTGCAAAAAAAAGAGCAGTTAGCCAACCTCAGCTAACAAAAAGACAAAAGTGAGCGAGGAAATGAAAAAAAAAGGTGCCAACACACTTTTCCACAGCCTGCCGTTTCTAGTCTGAAGAGGTCAAATGGAGGTTGAGTGCTTTCTCATGGGAGAGGAGAAAAAAGGTTGAATGGGAGCAAAAGGAGAGAGAGTACTTGTGCGCTTTACTGCACAGGTAATTTCATGACACTCTGTACTAAAGAGGTTAAAAGAAACAATCTTTTTTTCTCTCTCATAAGAGGCCTTGGAGAAATGTTCTGTTCAAACGTGAAAACATCGCAAGGTACTTTTTGATTTTGCTTTCATGTCTGTCGTTCTAAATCCCCAGATCCCTCTCAGCTGACAAATCCCTGTTGAGAGCCTGCATTGGAATTTTTCTATTCTTTTCTCCATATTTTTAATCCTGATGAGTGTGTCTCCTGTAAATTTGGCACCCCTACAATGCTGGTTAGGCTGTCAAAGATCCTGACCACACTTTGCTACTAGCCTGAGCTATTTAGTTGGGAAATGCTGACTTAACTCATTAACCTCTCATCAATTTCACACACCAATGGAAAATAGATAAACTGTCTGCAGCAGTCTTGCAGTCCCAGGAAAGACAAACTGCTGGTATGCATCCTTGAGAGAGAGAGAGAGAGAGAGAGAGAGAGAGAGAGAGAGAGAGAGAGAGAGAGAGAAAGAAAGAGAGAGAGAGATTTGTTTGTTTTGCTCTAGACAAATAAGAGGGAGCATCAGATCGAACTCATTCTTTCTGAAAGAGGAGAGCAACTGTCTCTAAGGCTGGACTGGACTGAGAACCTGAAAAGGAATAAAAGGCGAGAACAGATAAGAAAAGACATAAAAGAGAATGGGAAAGCAAGACAGAGAAGAGCCACAGCTGCGGTTGCCTGGCTCGCCTTGTCCTTCTGTGTCGATGACAGGTGTGAACCTGGGACCCAGGGACACCAGAGAGAGACGTCTGGGCAGCACACTTTAGGCCGGATGGACACTGGCGGCGTTCAACGACAGGGCTGCCTCCACACATTATGCTAATCATATTGACAGCATATCTAAAGCTTTTATTAGGCTAATTATCCCGAAGGTCAGGCCCGACTGTGGCACTGTGGCAGATCCTTCATTCAAAAAAGCATGACAGGGCAGAAAAAAACCGGTGGCACAAGTGGGGGACAGAATGATGAACATAGTTTCACTCCTTGATAAAGCCCATGAAGTCAAATCAAGAGTTGCACTTTTTTTTTTTTTTTTTTGCACAGTCAAAATGTCACTGTTTGGCAGCTTGCTTTCAGTTCAGCTGGCCATTTACATATTCTAGGCTCCAGAGTGGCTGTTGTTTCTGGGAGACATTTTGAGGATATTGTTGCTGGCCAAAATGTCCAATGCTCATTCCAGCCCGGCTCTTTCTGCAAACGCAAAATCGCACACTGGAGAAAACTACAGTTGGTGTGAAGTGAATGCGGCATAATTAGTCCAGTGTGGAAAAGGTTTCTTGAGAGGCGCCTTCCAAGACTCCTCCTTTCATGTTAGCAGAGATTTTCTGTTCAGCAGGGGCCATTTTTCTACGTGCCATTTTTCATGTGAAGCTTTTTTTGGCAACACAACAGACACTCTTCCCCCTTTATCCCGCCACTGAAATGGACAGTCTGTCGGCAGAAAAAAAAATTGATAAATAAATATGTAAGGAAATCCCTTAGTTCAAACCACTGAACTGCTCCTCCTGTTGCATGATCCCCACTCTTAGAGTGGATCGTGCACCGCAGCGCCCATTTACCAGTGAGCCCAGAGGGCACAGAAAAACCAGCCAATAAAGGTCAGACCCATCCTCTGTAGAAATGTTTTGTTGCCAGGGTTAAAACAAGCCACATGAATATTTCATTGGTCCCGACTGCTTGAGGAGCCACTTGGCAGTGGGCCAAATGGAAAATGTATAAAACATAACAATGTATTTTCTGCATGAATTAATATCCACATTAATTATTATCAGCGATGTCTTCTCTTTTTTTGGTGGGGGCAGTTTTTTTTCATCTCAAGACTCCTGTAATGTGACTTCTGAATCGGAGTTCAAGAGCACATTACATCAAAGGGAGGGATTATTCATAGTGAATAGCGCTGGATTTTAGCATTTGGAAGGCGAGTGGTTCCCCTTATTGGCCCATTTTCTGCTGCCCAGACAGACCCCTCACCCCATGCCAGGAAAAATGAAGCATACAGAAAAGTCTTGAATAATATGGCTCATGCATAGTTCTCCTCAACTTCTTCCAAGATGGTCCAAAGATCCATCTCCCATCAAGGCTCAGGAAATGAATGCATTAAGCAGGCAGGCAGTGGACCCTCCCTCCATCAGCACAGCTCCTCTAATACTCAGATGGCGTATTCAGAGCAAATCGACCCACTTTGCATTAATATTCATTCCATCAGTATCTTTCAATTCAAATCACACAGTAAGGTTGAGGGGATTTCGTATCATGCATTCATTATTCCATCATGAATTTAGGTTGGGAAGATAGTTCAGTTGTGTGGAGACGCAAAGAGAAAATCAGGAAGAGAAAGGAAATTTAAAATATACAATCATGTATTTTGTGCCTTACAGCGATGCATGTTTTCAAGGCTGCCAGCCTAATGGAACATCGAGCCTTTTTTTTCACATGGGCAATGGTTTCTGACAGGAAATAGTTGTAGCGAATCTCCCCCAAAATGTTGTTTAGTTAAGGTGACAGCTCTTGGTCATTAAGAACGGTCTGCCTCACAAAACACGGATAGTTGTGAGTCAGGCCCTTGCTTGCTTGCTGATGCCACTATTGACCAAGATGGGCTTAAAAGTTCAGCCCAGGCGAGAGAGAGAGAGAGAGAGAGAGATGGGATGAGGGATGGAGAGCATGAGTCATCAGAGGGTCACCTGTCTTGCATTCACCTCTGCCTCTCACAGTGTCAGCATCAAGCACTGAAGATACATGGAGCACTCTATTTTATGCACTGCTTGCTATACGAGCAATAACTCCTGATTCCTCTATGAGATTTATTTTTAGGGAAGTGGAAAAGCATGCTCAAAGGCATTAGAAATGGGTTCAAATCAGAGTAACAAGTTCCCTGTCTTGTGCATAGCAGTACTGGGTCGATTCAAAAAGTATTAAGCATTTGTATGATAGTTTAATATTAGCCTATAAATAACATCTATTTATTTATAGCTTCATTTAGCAGTCTAATACGGTAATTGCCGCAGGTAGCATTTCAGTTTAAAAATAGTTGTGTCTTAGACCAGATGTTTCAGTCATGCGCCATCTATAAAGGCTTGCATTCCCTTTAATGTGGTCATTTACGAACACCCTGTTTGTTTAGCTTAAATGTTAACCTGAACACATTGACATTGAGTTCTAAGTTTAGTATGACACAGGATTGCTACAATCCCCTTCAAAACACATGCACATACTCATTACGTTAAACACACAGTCCTCACCTAAAAAAAGGAAGCATGGAAGCAACCACATGAAAGACAATTGTAGTATAAAAAACATGAAGTAGTATCTTCAGAGAGCATACACTAACTGCATTGTGTTGCCTTCTTTTTTACCGCCATTTGAGTGGAAACAGACAAGCAAACCAATTCCTCCACATAGCCAGTTATGGACTATTGGAACAGTCATCTTACAAACAGTTTAAATTAAATCTTTGATCGTTCGATGGGCAGGCTCCGTTCAATTAGTCAAATGTGTGCCTTTCTTAACCTCTATCTGAGCTGAGGCAGCTCAATTCCTGTTTCTTATTTTCTTGGAATGTTATTTGTCAAAACGGCGGTGGCGTTGTGGCCAAGAAGATACACATAAATCACTTGTAATGAGTTTATTTAGATGTGCAGTGAGATAACAGTTGGCATGCATCTACAGAATGATTCCTTTATGTTGTCTCACTAGCTCACTCCAATGTCCTCACATTTTGTTTTTGGCACTCTGATACACAGCATTTCTTTTTCAAGATCCATTAAAGAATATACTGAGAAATTAGTTTTTTTTTTCTTTGCTGATGTACCAACTTGTTTCTGTTCAGGTAAAAAAACTGAAAACAGGATGTAACAAGTAAAAGTGGGTATCAGATTTAATAACACAAACCACAATTAGCACATTAGAGAAAACACATCACATACAATAGTGTTGATTAACCAGTTCCATATTAATTACTTGTTTTGAGTGTGAATGTTTTGTTTTGAGTGAAAAAAACATTTGTCAATAAAGAAAGACATTAAAGAGGCACTCAGTAAGTCTGATTTTTAACCCTGCATTAAACGCCACAAACCTGTAGGGGGAGCTCTGTACAGTTAGCTGTATTGCTGTAGTGTACACTCCCTCAGAAGATGCAAGTTCCGTATTCACTATACAGGGCTGTACAGCAGTGTGCTCAATCGCTGTTTGCAACACAACAGATCAGTCTAACAGAAAAAACAATTTCTAAGCGATTTTATGACCACAAAAATGGTCGCAAAACTTACTGAGTGCCTCTTTAATGCATATATATGGAGTGCAAACATTACCTCCAATTGGCCACCAGCATAAAAGAATCTTCATTCCAAGCCCAAAGGAGTTCATGTTGGCTGTGGGTTGGAATCACTGTATTGATCATGAGGTGGGATTTAAGATTGATAACCAAGGACTTCCATCCATACTGTCTGTGGACATCTGTTTTCCTTCAAATGGACTAAAAAAAGGGCAGCTATCATTAACATGAAAGACTTGTTTACTTCACTTTGAAGCGAGATTTGGTATGAATTTAATGCTTCAATTTGCTTTAAACTTCCAAGCTTGTTTACATGCCTAGAAATGGAAGGCCAATCATTCGTTTTCAGTCTCAATCAACGGAGGTATGGTCTGAGTTTGATGTTAAGAATCCAAGGTGCCTTAGGACTAAAGCTCATTAATAATTATATGACAAATATTTACAGTGCTAAGGTTTATATACAGTTAAATCTTTACAGAGCCATGGTTTAGACAATTATTAATTGCTTTAAATAAATAACAATTAAGTTTAAGTCTGGTTTCTAACAAAGAATATTCCACAGGAGATAGTTACACTCAAAGGCTCAAATTTTGTACAAATATTGAAAATCGTGAGATATAATTTTAATGACCTTACTTTGTGTTCTTTGGCATATAATATCAGTGAATCAGGGCATTCAGAGAAGATTGATTGAGGCCATGCAGGTCTGAAATGTCAGAAGAATGTGAGGTATTGATATATCAATTAGAATAGAATTTAAAATCTGAATATTTCATTTTTTTTTGTAATGAGATGAAAAAGTATGTTGTTTTACAAGGTGTGAGCAGAACTATACATTTTTGTAAACGTATACAACTGTTCAAAACACTTTTGAAACGTGATACAGAGTTTAACATTTCAGTGAGCTATAGGGAAACCTTGAAGTGAAACCAATCAAATTTACATTGTATAGTCTCTGAAATAACAACCAAAATTGGAAATTGCAAGCTGAACAAAAACACTTTTGTTGACTCCACATGCACGGAAGAACCTCCAAGATTAAACAGGTAGACAGTTACTCATGAAGAATGGGTCCATGGAAAACCAATTCCTGCCACAACGGATGAGCAAGGAGAAAAGATATGGCGCTGCACTGTCCATTGCCAGTGCACTGAAAAATCAGTGTAATCGTCAGATTGAAGCTCAGCTTTTCCTTATCGGGGCTCGACAAACAATAGGGGGAATTGATAGCCGGGCCCAAGGTGCAGAAGCGAAGAGATTGGGCTGCTCCAGAAGGATTTGTCTTGCTAAGCTCATGAAACATTAAGCAATGACAATTCAGGAAGATCAATAGTGAGCATTAACTTCTCTTTTTTCTTTCTCTCTCCATCTCTCTCCCTCTCTGCCCCCCTCTGTTGGAGCTGCAGTCAAGTCTTACAATGCAAGATGTTCACTTGTGTGACTGTGTTTGTGTGTGTGTGTGTGTGTGTGTGTATGTGTTGTAGTGGGCGTGGGGCAAGATGAAATAGCACCTCATCATTTTGCACACATCTGGCATTTTTGTTGTTGTTTTCTTTTTTCTTCTAAGTAACACAAATCAGTTAATCTCTGTTTGGTCATGTTAGTATTTCTATAGTGACTAAAATGTACACAAGATGCACTTAGAACATTGCTGACGTGACTGTCATCCCTGGAGGATTGCTTGGACTGGAAATTGTTTGTCAGTTAGCTCTGTCCTCAACACTGCTCTGAAGGAGCTGTCAGCAACTATATTCAAGTCTGTGACAAAGACATCTGACAGATGACTCATGGCAATTATTTCTTTGCTGATCTTTTAGGCCTTTGGGTAAGCTGTGAAGGGATTTAATCATGAACAATACTTTTGCTACATCCCCTGTCCAATCATTAATGTGCTTTTGATGTCACTAACATTTTTCCAGGAATAAAACATCCTTAATACCAGACAAACTCTAACAAAAAGATAGACTACCTCAAATTCGGGAAGAGGGGAGCCTGTGCCATGCAAGCAGCTCATTCTCCAGAATTCTATCAACATAATAGTCTCATCAGCACTAAACGAGGCATGTTACATGAAATCAATGCGCGGCCTGCTGCTCCCCAAGAATATCATGGCCGAACTAATGATAGACCCACAAAGACGAGGTGGTCAATATTGCGTGGCAGACTAGGCCATACCGTTCCGACCGAGTGCCAGGCGAGATACAGGTGAAAGCTTGACCTCTGAGCCAGAACTCACGAGTCCCCCCTGATTATCCGTAAGGCTCCACCGCTTAAACGAGACCTCTGTTTGTGTTAGCTAATCACATATTGATTGAGGCACAGACAGGGGAGACAAATGAGGGTGTTCGACGACCTGGCAGCGGCCTGGCCACTTGCCCACCTGTGGAAGTGAGCATCGTTGCAAATGAGAAAATAACACGACGCCGCTTCAATTTTCACCTGAGCGAACATCTAATCAAAACACACCACGTCGAGGTACAAATAACAGACGTGTAGGCTACTGTGATAACGAGCAAACACAATGTGCAGGAGATGGTGCAATATCACATAAAAGGTGTTTCTATTGTTCCCCCGATGCAGTCTGTACTGTAGGCTATGTAGGCGGATCTGTCAGTCGACAAAGGTGTAAAAATCAACCAGCGATCCTGAAAACCCTTTGACTTTGGTAGGCGATGTGAATGCTCTTGTTTTACTGTTTCATTGCTGAAGACATCATGGGAGAACCAGTTTTTTCAAAGGATTTTCAAACAACATTTGTCAAGTCCAGTGGTATTCCAAGGTTAATTGTCATACATAGGCTATTTTAAGATGGAGGCTGTGGTAAAAACCTGATTATAGAAGATAACGTTACTTGAGTCCTCATTCTCTAAACTAGACATAACGTTAACGTTAGACAGCCGACTCCTCTATCGGCAGGCTTACCGCTTTATCTCGCCAGGTTCATTACTTAATCACCTTCTCTGGTGGATATGCACTGTCAACAACACATGTCTTTTTTAAAGGTTGCAGAAGCAAGGAAAATAGTAGAACTCCTTATTTCTGTTTTGAGTTGCAATGCCTACCTGAACAGACAGCTCAGCTTGGTGTGTCACGGACAAGTGAGGATCTTTTTTGTGGAGCCTTCACTCCATCTAGTGTTCGTGGTTGATACTACATTCATTAAAATACTGTGAGTATTGGCTGTTCATTAAGCAGTGAAAATATGTTTCATTTAGACAGATCTTGAACATTTTCTTCTGGGAGTCAGGTATGGTTATTTGAATTAGCTGATGTTAAGTTAAGTGTCTTGAGACGAACATGATTTGGAGTGGAGAAGAAGCTCCCTAATAGACTCCTTCTCCATAAGATCACTTTGCATAAACAACTTGTGAGCATGGATCCAGCGGTTCTGGCTGCTGGCGGTGGTGTAATGGAGTACAATTGGGTCCCTTGGCTTGCCATGGCTTACCTGAGTACTGATGTTGACCATGTCCATCCTTTAGCAGAGTATCTTCTTATAGCTACTTCCAGCAGGGTAAAGCACCTTGTCAGAAAGCCCATATCAACTCAAACAACCTGCAGTCACCAGATCTCAGTCCAATAGAGCCCATTTGGGAGATATTAATAATAAATCTGCAGCAACAATGATCGTATCATGTCAACATGCACCAAACCTTTGTGCCCAGTATGCCACGAAGAGGGGGGGGGGGGGGGGGGGGGGGGGGGGTTAGCCTTTAATTAGCATGGTGTACATGATAAAGTAGTGTAGATGATAAACTAGTCTGAGGTGAAACACAGAAATGTTACAATTGTTCCTTTTTGTAGATTGTTTTGTAGAAACCAGCACATATCCCATCTTGCAGACCAGTAAAAGAAATTTGCTGGCATTGGACCGGGCCATATGTGAGAAACTGACCAGTAACCAGGGTTTGAATACATCCCAAACATATCTGGAAGGTCTAAATTGATATATGAAAATTTCTGATGCAAAAGCCATTTGTGATTCATTTACAGAAATATATTTTGATAAATGTTATTTTCAATCCAACTTCAACTGGATTTTTGCTTTTTTATTTGTTGTAACTTCAAATTGCAGTTTGATAGAGATTATCTTGAAAATTATTATTAAAAAATGGATTTTGCATAGGTTATTTTATGTTTATGAAGATGTCACGTCTCTGGGCTGTTCATGCATGTATGGTCTCATTCATAGTATTATTTTTTATTGAAGATTATAAAGTTTCCCATTTCCTTGCTTTAATTTTTTCTATCAGAGCTCCTGAGAGGCTATCTAACAGACCCACTGTGAGATTGTAATTGGTAATGTGCACATTACCTACACAGCAGCAGGCCATCACGGTCACCTTGCAAATGTGAATGCCTGTGGGATATTGGACACATTACCCTAAAGGACATCCATTAACGATTACGAAACAATGTAGGCTAATAGAGGATCTTAACCTTTTAAACAAACTCACTAGACTTAAGGGAGACTGGAGACAGTTGCAGCATTCTGTTACCCAGAAATTATTTAGGTCTGATAAACATAACTTTTATACAATGATCTTTATGTCTTTGTTGATAGCCAAAACCATTTCAAGATAATTACCTGAAGCACAGTTCTTCACAATTTGAAATTAAATGAGACATTCAAATCAATCTAGCCTATGCAGTGAACCAGGAAGAACAATTTGGAATGCATTCTTATTCAGTATATTTTCTGTTAAATAATTATTAATTCCCTATAAGGCCCACAGATACAGATCTCCTGTCCCCACTTTAAGAATATAAACTGTATTGTTGTTTTGGAAAGGCTGTTAAAGATTGTTGAAATAACACTGTGTTCTGTGGATTTTCTGTAATGGGGAGGGTCCAGTTGTACAGTGTGACTGCAATCTTTCTATCTTGTTTCTGATTTGAGGGGAAAAGGCATGTTGCAACCACTTGTTGTAAATGTCCCTGGTGTGTTCTACTCAAAGGTGTATGAAATCAGAATTTAGCTTAGAATAGCTTGTCAGAAAAGGGAAAATTTTAACCTTTGTGCATATAGCTATATTATAGATTTGGGTATAGCTATATAACAGTGTCGAAACAGATGAGCAACTATGAATATCTTAGGAATAAAAGTAATGCTACATTTATGAAATATATGATGCTGCTTTAATTGACAATCGGCTACAACACAGTGTGTAAACTACATTACCTATAAGCCATGCAAGCATGCATGTCTCTGTGATTGGTCTCTATTGATAATCACGTGTGTGAATGTAGCCAGTCCAAAGGCTCGACAATCGGAAGTCTGAAGGTACCAGGAAGCGCCCTGTGTAGCCTACTGAATGTCAACCAAATAGTGTCGAACAACAATATGGTCATAGTTTTTAACCGTACTTATCAGAGTCTTACCACTTCACATCGTAACTTATAAGTCATCTCCCTCGAGTTACGATAATGATTTCATGTAGTTTGCTACGTAACGTTATTCTTGTGAATTCCTCTGAATGGGTGTCCAGCTGCATTAAATGCAGGATCAGGCGGTATAGCCAGAAACATTTTAAAAAGCTAACCATACGCGATGCGTTATCCAGTAATGCAACGGGATCTGACGTCAAAGTACAGGTAACGTTAGGCTAGAATTTCATGTCTTGGATGCCATGTATAAACGTTATGTCAGCAGCTGGAAATAGACAGTATAATGGTTGATAATTACTTTACCTAAGGGTTGGGTCCGATCAGTCAGATCGCAAAAAGAACACCTCTTTGTCCACGTGAATGATGGTTCTTCTCTGCAACCTCTGCAAGTAGTGGCCAGCAACGACATGAACGGCAGGTGATGTCAGTCTATGTTACATGTTTGTTCTCAAATGGTTGTGTAACTTAGTGTAGGCCAACTTAAAGAGGCACTCTTTTATGCGACCATTTTTGTGGTCATAAAATCGCTTAGAAATAGTTTTTTCAGTTAGACTGGTCTGTTGTCAGGGTTGGGTAACGGATTACATGTAATCTGGATTACGTAATCAGATTACAAAAATCAAGTAACTGTAATCAACCCAGATTACAATGCAAAAATGTGTAATCAAATTACAGTTACATTGTTGGGGATTACCTGATTACTTCTCATCTTGCTAACAATGCAACTTTTTATGACAGCCTAACTATCGGGGGGGATTTAGGCGTCCACATGTAGCCGGGTATCTGCAAAACCGATATTTTTCTTCGTTTTCACCTCCTCATCCACACAAAAACGCATCAAAAACGAATATTTAAAAAGAACTCCAGGCAAAGTGGATTTTTCTAAAAACTCAGTTTGCGTGTACACAGAGTCAACCAGAGGTTTGCGTTTTCAAACATCACAATATGCGGCAAAATCATAAGAAAATTCTGACTTTTAACGTACGACCTTTGTTTACTGCCGTAGAAGAGGTATAAAATAGCGTTTTATAGCAGTGGAAATTATACTTCCAGGCTAACGAACTTTGGCTCAAAACGGTAAAATATAACTTTCTCAAAACACATCCAAATTACATGATTTTGATGACAACTCAACGTATGTACTCCCAATCATCCTTAACTTGATCTAAAGTGTATTTTACTCCGGATAAATCCTTTAAGCAGTGGGGTCTTGGATCTCTGGCTGCTGTATCACAACGATAATCCAGCAATCAAAAAATAAGTCAGCAGTCAACTGTGCTTGGACAGCGTCTCTGCCGCCATAGTAAATTAAACAAGCACGGGATTTGTGAGCAGACTGTATTGGTCTGCGTCATCATCTAATTACAGCGTCACCCGAGTTTTCTTTATGAACTTGTTATTTAATAAAATGTGAAGTTGATTCACAAACTGAGAGCTAAAAAATAGATGTAATGAAATCCTTAAGTGAAAAATAAAATAAAAATTCTTTGGTCAATGCTGTGGCAGAATCTAAAAGTAATCCAAAAGTAATCAGATTACGTTACATGTTTTTGGTAATCCAACTGATTACGTTACGAATGACAAAAATTGGCAGGTAATTTGTAATCAGTAATCAATTACATTTCAAAGTAATCTGACCCAACCCTGTCTGTTGTGTAGCAAACGGCGATTGAGCGCACCGCTGTACAGCCCTGTATAGTGAATACGGAACTTGCAACTTCTGAGGGAGTGTACACTACAGCAATATAGCAAACTGTACAGAGCTCCCCCTACAGGTTTGTGGCGTTTAATGCAGGGTTAAAAAACAGACTTACTGAGTGCCTCTTTAAATAGCCTTGTTTCTGTAAATGAGATAGGCCTAAAAATGACTTAATCACATACAGTAAACCTTTGCTATTTTGTACCAAAAGATATATGTTTGACTTCAAGTGATCTGACGTTTGGGAGTTCCATCGAGGTCCTGGGATCCCTGGAGAAAAGCCCAAACAGAAAGCAGAATATAGAGCTACATGCAAAAGAAATTCAAGTTACTGGAAAATGTGATCCCGTTGTAAGTTTTTTGCAGCACTTTACAGTGTGTTGTCACCTAATTTTGAATCTATGTAAGCATGCACAGATTTGAACATGTATTATTTTCACAGAAATTCCCCTTTAAGATTAAGGAACGCCATCCAATGGAATACATCCGACAGTTTCCTCATCTGCGCTGCCGGACCAATACCTTCAGTGCTTTGCTAAGAGTCCGCAGTGAGGCTACCGCTGCAATTCAGATGTATTTTAAGGTACTGCCCTATCTCTTGTGTTGGCGTTCATTGGTATGCAGTGACTTGCATTGTGTGAGTAGTGGATGTAGTTGTAGTGGATGAAGTTGAATCGAGTTGAATGGCTTTATGAATTTCAGGACAACGGATTCACACACATTCACACACCCATCATCACATCCAATGATTGTGAAGGAGCAGGAGAGTTGTTCCAGCTGGAGGTATGTGATCTTTTTTTTTAGTTAGCACACAAGGTTACAGGACCTAAATATACCGCCTCACCTCAGACAAAGGCTTCAGTACAGTTGGTGATATAACTATCCAGCTAAATCATCAATAATGTATAGCTGTCCTCTTGCCAGAGATGTTCTTCCCATTAGTCGAATCTGAAGACTCTGAACTCAAGTCCAAGTCAAGTCCAAGTCTTTAAGGAGCAGGGTCAAGTCAAGTCATAGGTCTCTGCAGTTTGTGTGTTGTATTCGGAACATTGTGATATGTTAGCCAACACTCAATACCTGGTCTAATGTAGCTGTTTGCACAAATAGTTCAGAGGCAGTCATGACTGCGTGATTCGAGTCCAAGTGCCGAGTGCCATACTTGAGTTCCTAACTCCTAACACAGCTTTAAAGGTTTATCTTCTAGAAGTCTTTGACACTTGTGTTCAAAACACACTATGTGTTTTATATAATTTATCATTCAGGTGAATGTAAAAACAGCTTTTCTAATACACATACAGCGTACTGCTCTGAAGTCCTCCTTTACTGTGCCATCACACATCTGTTAGGTGTTCACATGATTTTTTTTCACAGAGAGAGCCAGAAGTCATTACGTAAGAGCTG
This sequence comes from Limnothrissa miodon, assembly GCA_017657215.1. Taxonomy (NCBI): domain Eukaryota; kingdom Metazoa; phylum Chordata; class Actinopteri; order Clupeiformes; family Clupeidae; genus Limnothrissa; species Limnothrissa miodon. The sequence goes on from JAGFZM010001635.1 coordinate 450,054, forward strand.
TCTGGGAAAAGGAGTGCTGTCAAATTAACACTCAATATTGCATTTCACAGTGGTAGTACATCAAGGAACTATCCAAAGGCTTAGGTTGCCATAACATTTTTTTTTGTTTTCTGCAGAACGATACGTGAACAGATTATGAGAAAGTTCACAGAAAATATCTGTGCGCTAGGAAACAAACCTTTGCCTGTTGAGATATGCCAGAGATTAAATGTCCATAATATGATAATATGATGGTCAAACTGCAATTTGAATGTCATTATCAAGTAAAAACCAATTAAGCCTAAAAACAATTGTATTACAGTTGGACTGATAATAAAATTGTAATCAAAATTGTATACATGTCTGTTTCTGTAAATTCAGCACAAATAGATAGATAGATAGATAGATAGATAGATAGAAACATACATACATACATACTTTATTGATCCCAAAGGGGAAATTCAAGGTAATGCATAATAAATAGTATTAGTTTTGCATCAGAGATTTGCGTATCTATGACACACGGGGTAACTCTTCCTTTTTAGCTGCAGATTTTGATGTTCTATCTATGTGACATAGACATTTGTATTGGCAGTAGAGGGTATAGAGTAACCTTTCTGTTTAATCTTTAGCCTGCAGGTTCTGGTAAAAACCAGGATGAGAGGAACCCACATTTCTTTTCTGTCCCCACCTACCTGACGGTGTCAGGCCAGCTTCACCTTGAGGTCATGGCAGGGTGAGTAGACCTGGCAGCTCTGCACCACAGTGAGGCTTCTCACTCTGGCAATGTAGTCAGGCATGGCATACCACCATCAAAACACATTAGCACTACTGTCTTTATGGTCCAAAACAGTTCTATTGAGGGAATTATAATTGTTATTAAGTTGAAATGTTTCATTGTTCTCAATTGGCGATTTGAGGGGGAAAAAAACATTTTCCCTAAAGACATGCCTCTGTCATTTACTGTAGTATAGATGGCCGCAATAGCATTTAAGATTGGATTATAAACTGCAGAGTGCATTACAATTTGGTAGTTTACAGACCAAATGCAAACCAAACAGGAATTAAACAGACTGTGTAAGGGGTTCTGTTCCCCCAGTAAGAAAAAGAAAATGGAGGTTGTGCGTGTGTGTGAGCGCTCGCTTCTGACCCTGTTGTGAACTTGTTCTTGCGGAGTGTCAGAATTCCCTCTATTGGGCAACATTCAGAAGCCACCATTTAAATAATGAAGGAGCAAAAGTCTGTGCCTGTTTATTAGTACAGCGGTTAGATCCGTTTGCTTGAGATATTAAAACACTTTGCAGCGGGGAACAATTTCAACGTCTTGAACTTGAACTTGATATAAGGTCATGAACCCAATGGAGTAAAACAATGACGTTGAAGAATGACTGCAATAGAACCAGACGTGTTATTAGAACAAGTTGGGTCTTGTACACTGTCTCGACTTGTTAAAAGAAAGGACACTTAGCATGAGCCGTTCACAAAAACTACACGAGGGCCGCACTCGTGAACACTGTTACTGTGACAGGGCCTTTCCAGCAGTGTACACCTTCGGGCCGACCTTCCGGGCTGAGAATTCCCAGAGCAGACGACACCTGGCAGAGTTCTACATGGTGGAGGCTGAGATCTCGTTCACAGAATCCCTGGAGGATGTGATGGCAGTAAGGCTCAGATTTATCATGACACTGTGATACAGTAGTCAACTTTACTGGGAGAATTAAGCATAGCAAAAAAAGTTTTGAGTGAAATATTCATACCATTGTGCACATAAGGATGGAAAAATAGGATAAAATTTAACATGTTTGTAACATATGTATGGACTACATTGCTAAACAAAATGAAATATATATTTTTCTTTAAACATATTTTTATACTATATATATTTAGTAAAGAGTAGCTATTTTGTGTTTCTCCTTTGTACATGGTTAGATAGGGGTCTTTGCATGGGTCATATCTGATCTCCTCTGAACTAGGTGATGGAAAATCTCTTCAAAGCTAGCACTGAGCATGTCCTCACCCACTGTGCAGAAGATGTGGACTTATTTCACAAGTTTGTGTCACCTGGACACCAGGTAAGGGAATAAAATGTGCCATGCCATGATTATTTACATAGTACATTTACTTTTATGCATTTAACAGAGGCCTTTATCCAAAGCCACTTACATTTTAGTATACATAATATATTCCATTACATAGTGGTGCAGCCACATGTAGTGTTGCAGTGCTGCATAATACTTGCACTCACAAGCAACTGAACCCAGTGAACCTTACTGGTGTCATATGCCTCCTGAACCAAGGGACTCAAAGCTTTCACTTGTAGTATCTTAATCTGCTTGACTTGGTTGCGGTGGACTGTAAATTGCATGTGTTCAAAGTGTCTCTCCTGCTCAGGGGCAAGTGGATCGCATGCTGAGCAGAAAGTTTAACATGTATGTATGTATCTGCAATGATGCCTCAGAGCATTTTCTAAAATATAAAAGGTTAATCTCTCTTACCTGCCATTAGTGGGCTATTATAATATTATGTGTCGTTTTACCCCTAGGATTTCTTACACAGAGGCCATAGACATTCTAAACCGCAGTTCCCAGACATTCACGTTCCCAACCGAGGTGAGCAGTGTGGGCTGTAGGATCATTTCAAAGGGGCTTTTGGGGCTTTACCTTTAATGTCTCACGCTTGTTTTTTTTCCCCCTCGTGGGCAAAAGAGCAATTTGAAGTCAATGATTACGGGTGTCTGTCTCCATTTCTCAGTGGGGTTGTGACCTGCAGACAGAACATGAGAAGTACCTAGTGAAACATTGTGGCAACATCCCCGTCTTTGTCACCGATTACCCCTATGATCTCAAGCCGTTCTACGCCAGAGACAACCAGGATCACCCACGACACACCGTGAGGATCTTGTTCCACTAATACCCCGAATCTCTCTTTGTCCTACACAAATCCTGCAGCGTACACAGACTGTACTAAGGTTCATCGACGATTGTTTGTATTTTTACAGTTGTCCCACATGATGTCCAGTGATATTTTTTTACTATGCAACTGAAATTTCTACTGAATAGAAAGTGTTGAAAGAATAGAAAGTGCACTTATTTATTCACTGGCTACTTCTTTGTCATCCCATGCAGTCAGAGTCCGGAGGCAGTCACCATGCAGTAGAGGATCAGTATGCAATAGTAGTCAAATTTAGGCAATGACATTTCATCAACCTCTTCTTGAATAAAAGTCATTAGAGAGAGCTCTAAATGCCCTAGCAAAGGATGCAGTATCCCTTATAACAAGTTCTGACTCCGTTCAACCCCTACTAATAAATCCCTTTTTTTTTCATGAGGAGCCCATTTGGGCCTAATGGATTTGGGGCTGATTTTTCATTTTGAGCGGTTATTTGTGGTTGGTGGATATCAATAATGGCTGTCCTCTGTTCCCCAGGCTGCAGCGGTGGACCTGCTGGTCCCAGGGATCGGAGAATTGTGCGGAGGCTCTCTGAGAGAGGAGAGGCTGGAACTCCTTAGAAACCGCCTCACTCAGTAAGACAACGTTTTGGTGAACTCTCTCCAACCAACTTATTCCAGCCTCAACTCACTCCGACCAACTTATTACAGTCAGAGAATTTCTAAAAAAAAAAAAAAAAAACTCTGTCTCTCTAGATTATAAATTTTTTTTTCCTTTTTATATTATAGATGCAGTCAAGTCATGACAGATCAAGTAAAAATTGAAAGACAACACTGACACTTTTTACTGTAAAGTTTTGTCTCTTGTGGCCTGTGCAACCTTTAAAGGACAGCAGCACAACTTTGTAAATATATTTGAGTTTAAGAAATACATCACCAAAAAGATGTATCACTATTTTTTTATTTTGCTGTGTGTGTTTTCACAGGTTAGGACTGGATGTGGAATATGAATGGTAAGAATTTGAATCATTTGAACTATTATTAGTGCTAGAGTGGTAGAGTAATACTATAGATGTAGCCTAGCAAGTTATCCATCCCCAGGCCTAATCCTAGTTAGTTAGCGAATGGTTTGTCTATGCAGGTATGTCTAGAAATTAGCCATAGGGTCTCAGTAGCTATATACCCAAGGTTGTTCAGACCAATCACAGTGATTTATCAATGTAGAGTCGCCTAGATGTGGCCTTTCGGGCTGCTATTGCGTGCAGAGTCGGTTTGAAAAACAACCGCTGATTCCAACTCTTTGATTTATCCCAGTCTATCAGGGACTGGACACTGTTTGGGTGTTTCGAGGTGTTGGGACACATGGCCTTGTTTCGTGAGCACATGGAGTCGTGTAGATCTGGCATGGTTCAATCAGCCAGATGCCTGTAAAGCTTTGATGTGTGCAAAGGGTTTTCTTCTGTTTTGCTTGGCTCTATAGTTTGCTTTGGTACATCGTTGAAATTATCCATGCCGGGGCATAACCCTGTTTATATACACACACACAAAGACTTTGTTACTCCCTTTTTCCCTCAACACATTTGCTCATCAGTCACTTATTAGGTAAAATATTCAATCACGTATTTATGCAAATAACTTATCAGACAATCACATCACTGCAACTCAATGCATTTAGGCATGTAGAGGTGGTTAAAACAAATTGAGTGGTGAGAGATCAAAAAGCAGTAAATAAAAACAATGAACTTCAATCATTCATTACAACCAAGAAATGAAGAATACCATCTCTTGTTAAAGGTATGCCACTAGGACTTATGGTAGGCAGAAAGGGGGTCCAACACTCACCATCCACTTTAGTAGCAACACCTTACTAGCAGGGTGTACTAAAGGTGCCATTGGGTGTATATTTTGGCTGTATGACAAGCCAGGAAGGTAAATTGGGATGTAATGATCAGTCACAGCCAGACTGAACGTTTTGATGTTATATTCTGGCCTTTCAGACAATCTTGAGTGGTGTTGAATGGTTTGGTCATCTTACTTCCTCACCAAACAAGGAGTTCCCTACAGAACTGTTTAATAAGAAGGAGATTTAGCACCATGTCAGTTAAATCAAATCTAAATCACTCAGATATAATTATTAAATTCATCATGTGGATTAATGCGAATGACCTATTGGGTCAACTTAATAGAAGTAGTCTCAGATGGCTGTTTTACTTGGATGCTGTCTGTCGTTTTAAACTGTTTGTTTTATTCCACAGTGGGTTTCTGCTTACTTACACACTGGTCACAATATTATAAGCCGGCAAAAGTCTCATTTCTCTATCTGATTTGCTGTAGGTATCTTCAGCTGAGACAGTTTGGCTCTGTCCCTCACGGTGGCTTTGGAATGGGGTTTGAGCGATACCTTCAGTGCATATTGGGAGTGGACAATATCAAAGATGTCATCCCATTTGCCAGGTTTTCACACTCGTGTCTTTTGTAATGTTCATAAAATATAACTGTCTGACATGCACCCTGTGACAGCCACGCAAAGTGGTTTAAATAGTAATTAATAAATTGTACATAATAAAAAATGGTTTTCATTAGCTCTGGGCATCATGAGTCATTCATTAACCATAAAATTATCCATGTTCGGGTTATGTTCAGCAGCATTTGATGACTTGGGAGGAAGGAGTATTTCTACATTATATCCACTAGATGGCACTATGGTTAATATGTAACTTTCAGACACTTTCCCACACAGTTTTTAATGCATGAACTCACAAAAGAGTGCAAGAATGGTTTTCATAGGACGTAATGTACAGTAATTGTAGCCTATAGAGGAACAGCTGTAGTAATTGCAGGGTCACAAAAACTTTTGGTTGTAATTCTTTTTAACATCATACCTTGTTATGAATATTGTATATGTATAAATCACACCTACTCCTTCACAATGTGCGTTCTTTTTCGATTTGTAATGATCACACATAAGTGTATATTTAAAAAAAATAATTAAGAGAGCGAAGAAAGTCGATAACGTGTAATCTCTAGATTCTTTTACGCATTCCCCTTTTCACTAAAGTAAGACAATACATAATTGTGTGTTCACCTTAAACGCTCTTCATTGTGTCAAGCTCAACCCGTTGCTCATCTCTACACAGTCCGTCCCTTCAATTCAGTGGGCGTGGTGTGAATTGGAAAACAAACAGCAGACACCCTGCATTACTTCCTACATCTCCGCACTTCCCTGGCGGCTGCCGCTCGTTGGATTCAAGTTAACCTTTCTTATTTGTCCTACGTGAGGGGACAGGCTATAGAGTTCCTGTTTGTGGACATCAAGAGCACTCGGGACGTTGAGGGACCAGTGGCACTTACTTCTGTCTATCCCGCATGGCTTTTGCATTAGGACACTGAATGGAGCGACAGATTGCACCAAAGTGCGTTCGACTTCGATAGTACTGTATGTATTGTGCGTACGCGCACTAAATGGGACGAAGGGTCTAGTGGGATACGACCGTGCAGCTGTGAATACTGTGTCCGGGATTCGGTGGAACAGTTGTGATCATGAGTGGTGGCGAAATTATTTGCCAAGGATGGCTCAGAAAGTCTCCACCAGAGAAGAAACTGCGAAGATATGTAAGAACTTCTCTTATTCTTAATTGCGATTCTTTGTTTATTAATTCACCTGTCATAATTGTATTTTATCATTAGCCATAATTACCTTTCTCTATTATAAGGTTTTGTGTTCAGTTGAAGATTAAGCTGTTGCTTTAGGATTACTATAAAATGTTAGTTTGCACAGTCTACAGTCTCAGAAAACGAACACCATGTGATGAAGCAGGTGCGACCCATAACGTCTCATCCGCATCATTCCTGTGCTCGCTCTCAGCCTGTTCTCCCTCTTCTGACCTTGTATATAATTTCCTGACACGCTATTGTGTAAGTTATGCCTCTGACAAATTATTAATGTTTGATAATCTGGATTTAATTGTTACGAAGCTGTGTGCACAATGGGGTTTAACTACACCGTGGTGCCGCCGTCTGTCTCGCAGTACTGTTCAGGACAGCTGTCCGTACAACTGTTACTGTCTACCTAAATATGTTCAACAGTTATTTTCCACCTCCATCATTTCTGAGTATCTCAGATGCTAAGTCGTTAGCCAGTCTCTCCATGTGGGAGGCAGTTGTCACGTTCGTATCGTAGTGTTTTGCATGCCCCGTGTAACCCTAAACTGTGCGCCAACTTCTCTGGAGACGTCCCTCCTTCCGGTTTTCCCAATGTCAGATAATGGAATTTTATGTAGCGCAAAAGGAAGACGGCGAGAAGGGTTCGCATAAATACAGCTGGGCTGTGTTTATCTACAGGCTTGCATTACAGGCCTGCTCCATCTACCAGGCCTGCTTTGCCATGATGTCAGCTCTGGTTTTGCGGGTATGGGGGAAGATGGGCTGAGGAGGGCCAAAGGAAAGTGGGTAGGGGTCATATCTGTCTTTGCATGAACATATGTTCGAGAACCCCTTATCTGTTGAGTAACTGTACACGAAAACCACTTCCGCCCTTGTCAATTGAAAAATAATATAAAAATAAAATAATAATTTTTAATCTTTATGCAGTCATGGAGTAATGGTAATAAAAAGCCCCACTGGAAATTTTGTCCTCCTGTTATTTGACTCGGTAAGAAACAAACAGACAAACAAGCAACTCAAGCGGGCAGCAGATAGCTACCGATTTAGCAAACGCCGTGGCGGATAATGAACTGGGAACTCTGACGAAAAGGCCGGATTGTTGAAGGGGAGGACTAATCATCCCATCTTAAAATTCCTTCCACTTAAAACCCTGTAGCTGGCTGGGGTCACACAATGGAGTCCATTTAGGTCCACAGGATTGCTGTCATCTGACATCCCTGACATTCTAATGTAGGGAGATATTTTAAGCAGTCGCAGACCCAAGCGTCTCAACACCAAGGTGTCTGTCTGTCTGTCTGGGAAGAGGCAGCTGCCATCGTTGCATGGTCTGATGGTAAACAGCAGATCTCTCTCAGGTCCTGTGTGCAGTGTGATCGAAATACAAATCCACGACCATGCTACTGTGGTGCTTTGAGTTTACCAGGAATTATGTTAAAGGACAATCTCTTGAAAATGTCCAATATGATTTTAGTTTTGTTGATGAAGTTTAAAACAGGCTGCTTCTCCTGATTTACATTTTCTACATATGATCCATCAATGAAATTAATCAATTAGGCTATCTATTTTTGCATTTGTGCAATAACTTGTTTGTTTTCATACTAACTGTGACGTATGGTACTTTGAAAAATGAAGGGTATCTATTAAGCTAAGTATTCAAGTGTTTTTCCTCACTCTGTGTGTGTATGTATGTATGTGTGTGTGCAAGAGAGAGCCTTTAAGGGAAAGACAGAAAGAACACTGTCTTTCTTAGTGGCTGTCATCCGTAAGAGTGCCGGACATGACAGCCGTAAGCTGACTCTGCTTTAACCCCAGAATGAAAACAGGAACTGCTGTTTTCATTGGGATGTGCATTTACGTTCATCTGGGCTTGTGGAACAAGTCCCTAAACCCCCCCCCCTTTTTTCGGTGCAGTTTGTTTGGAGTTTGATTATGGCTTTGGGCACCAGGGCAACGGATTGGGGGTGGACGCTGGAGTGGGAGGGGGGAGTGCTGGTGAGGTGGTGTTTCACTGCCTGCTTGTGTTGAACATTGGCCAGCATTATCAGGGAGAAGCCTGAAAACAACTGAGTAATCCAGAGCACATCTGTCTCTCTGTCTGATAGTGAATCTAAGTCTGGGACTGTGTCTGTGTCCACTTGATGGGCCTCTTTTTTCCACCAGCTCTTTCTTTTTTCTTCTCCTTCTTTCTCAATATATGTACTTCCTCTTTTCTGACTTTCCTAACATCTGTCTTTCCTTCCTCTGTCTTTCTTTTTATTTCTCTCTCTTTCTTTCTCATTAGCACACATACCCAGACTTACACACAAACACCTAAGACACCCCAGCACTGTCTTTAGTCTCACTCTCTCTCTCTCTCTCTCTCTCTGCTCTCTCTCTCTCTCTCTCTCTCTCTCTCTCTCTCTCCCTTCCCTCTCTATTTCTTTTTTACCCCCTCCCCTGTAAGAGGCCATGCATCTTCAGGAGAGCAGACAGAGCAGACAGACATAACATTCCCCAGACTGTTTGTTTGTTACAGCAGGCTTTTCGGGCCAGCATGTTCCAACACCCAACCAATGACCTCACCTACTAAATCTAAGAGAGCCACATGGGCTGATGCATACACAGATAGTAGGTGGACAAATAGTATAGGCTAGCGAAGACAATGGGAGCAGCAGGGAGCGTGAGGAAGAGGAAGAGACAAAACGATGAGCAAGTTTAAACTGTGTGTGTGTGTGTGTGTGTCTCAGTGTGTGTTAAGGGGGAAGTATTTATGTGGATTGAAAATGGTCAGATGGAACAGAATTAGCTGCAAGAATTCCGTCCGGCTGCTGTGTCACTGTCATCAGGTCTTTTGAGTTTGGGCAAGGGGCCGCATAAGTCTGTCATGCATCTCCAGTGACTGCAATAAAAGTGAAGGACGGAAGGAAGTGTGTGTGTGTGTGTGGGGTGGGAGTGGGGGGGTCAGGGTAAAGGGGGGGAGGTTGGGAGAGGCCTTCGTTAGGCTCCGAAAGGACAGAGGGACGGCCCAGGCATTTCCCACAACAAGATCTCCACTACTTCCCTTTCCGTTCCAAGCCGCTGGTTTCCGCTTTAGTCTCATTCATTGAGAAAAACCTGTTTTCCACTGACTTGGGTAAATTTGTACAAATTCCTGTTATGAGCTACCGCGGTGCAGATCCCGCCAGCTGAACTTTGTCTGAGGAAGGACAGGGAAATGACTGGTGTGTTACAACTGTATTACTTACTACAAGCTATTCGCAGTCTTTGACTCATTATGCCTAACGTGCCAGTTGGCATAATCCAATGCCACATTCCAGACTGATCATATCGACTAGGTGATGGCTCCCTGTCTACCACCCACATTTTTGTCCTCTCTCTTTCTCTCATCTCTCTCCCTCCCACTCTTTTTTATTCTGGGTGTGGTGGAGTGTTGTTTGGTAGTGCTGGTGCGCTGATTGGCAGTGTGTTTGTGTGTCTATTGGCCCAGTCCAGTTCTGCTCCAGGCGGGCACTGGTGGTTGGCAGCAGCGGCCGTAGACTCAGTGGCCTGGGTCTCATCAGCTGCAGGTTGCTCTGTTGTTTTGCAGAGGGGCTTTTGGGAAGTTCTTGCCCTCGGAGGTCAGCAATGGGACCCCTCCCAGTTCCTGCTTTCATAGACCCCCCCCCCCCACCCCTTGCCAGCTGCCCCACCACCTCCCGTCCAGCTAGCACATGTTCACACACAGGCATCTTGTGTTGTGTGTTCCACTTAGTTTAAATTGCTCAGTATTCTCACCATATAAAACAATTTGCCCTGTTGATGCCTCAGTACCATGTGCCTACACTTGTTAACCATTTGCGTCACAAAATAAAAATCTCGGAAGCCGTATTAGATTCCAGTTGCACAAGAATGTTAACTATTTGAGATCATGAAAACAGTTGTTTGTTAATTTCCATGTGTGCTTGCGTGCATACATATGAATGAATACCAGAAATAACTGAGCTTACTTTATCAAGTAAGATATTCCATATAGCCCATGAATGGTGAATTCAGAGTGTTATGTTATGTGGACAATTGGAAAAGTCTCTGTGTGTGTGTGTGAGAGAGACTGTTTGTACTTCTGTCAAAACCTAATTATTGGGGCAGTAGCATTTTCCAGACTTCCTGAGGATGGCACCTACAGGAAACAATGTGACACGTGTCTCCTGATAGGAAAATGAGAGAAATGTGCCATGGTTGCTCAAAGAGAGTATTTTTATCCCTATTTTGCACTGTTTGTCTTTTCTCTGTGCCAAAAAGGGGAGAATGTTTCTCTTTTCCTGCCACGGAAATTAGATCTCATTGATTATGTCCTTGTGATGTGCCCAGTGTGTTTTGCTCTTGAAAAAGAGAAAAATTCTTATCATCAAATTCTCATTGAGAGAACAAGTTTGAACATTGAATCATTAGAACAGACATTATTGTCTGGGAGTAGGGCTAATGGCATAGCTTTTGCCCTTTTCTACGTTATTCTACAGTATAACCTTCACATAGCCATCCTCATCTTTATGCAGCCCTTGTCACCACCCATACACACCCACACACACACACACACACACACACACACACTGTAATTTCACTACATTTCTTTAAATATGTTACAATAAACTTTCTTGATTCCTTGAAGTTTTTTTCTTTCATTAGTATTGAATGCATGTGCTTCACAGTATTCTGTAAAAAATCTTTGTCCTTACATAGCACATGCAAACTAAGGTAAAGGGATTTGAAAGGATGTTTTTGTAGGTTTTCAATGTGTGCCTAACACCATCAGATTGAATGTTATGGTATATGGTCATGTGGACTAAGCATGAACACACCTCTCTTCTCGACATGGCCTCAGGGCCTCTGTGCAGTTTTGTGTTTCATACAGAAGCATTTCAAATGGAAAAGGGGCTTTTATAACATGACGCACATGATATGTACATTTTGGAGATACACAATGTACTTTTCCACATGTTTTCTCTATGTGTCGTTCAAGCCCATGAATACTTAGGAACTATGATAACTGTAGTTGAATTTGGAAAATTCATCCATTCATCCATTCATTCATTCATTCCCTGAGCTCTGGATGATGACTTGAGCTATGATGCTTTAATAGCTTATTTTTAGCGATGAATGTATTGAATAGGAATAGCTAAACACATCCTGCTCCTTGGCCAGATTCCCTACACTTTTTGTTGCACTCTCCTAATCTGTAGCTCCATTTTTATCAGCGAGCGCACAGTAGGGGCTAATTTACTGCTGCGAGATACTAATTTGCTGCTTAAGTCTTCCCTCTCCAAATTCACCAAGTATGCTGGCCTATTAAAGGCAGTTCCGCCAAATTGTGCCATAAAAAGCACCCAAATTACATTGCATTCAGTACCAGTGGGTTCAAGAATAGATGGCATTTGTTTTTTGAGTGGGAAAGTTATTTTTCTCTCTCCTTCATGCCAAAGATAGAAGAAGGTGAATTAAATTTGGGATTAATTTGGAATAGCTGGTCAGAAAGCAGACATGTAAAGGGGGCACCTGAGGTTCTCATGTGAGCCATGGTGCTGATTCAGGGTCAGATGACGACCTCAGATGCCCCAGTCTCACCAACAAACTGCCATACTTGTAAAACAGCAGATTCTTAATAGGCTACTCATGTACCATAACTATTACTGCACTATGCAGTAATAATTATGACGATTATTATTAATTTAATTATGAATCTGTAATAACAATCAAGAGTATGGATTAGGCAATAATAGGAAACATATAAGCAAGTTGACACACTATATTCCTTTTCTTTATGTTTGATACTCTGGACTTTTAGGCTGTTAACTCCAGTGGCAAAACTTGTCTGCCTGTGACATCACTTTAGATGACGATACTGGACTCTCCATTACTTTACGAGATTGAGGGGGTGACCGTGGCAACCCCCAAATGGAATTGCTTAATCCCAATGAAACAGGGTTCACATATGTGACCATATACATCCCCATTCATTCCTTTATAGATTCGGGTAGCTGATAGTTCAAAGCAGTTAGCCAATTGAGCCTTTGGGTGACCCCCACCTTCTTCCCCTTTTATTTCTCAAGAATATTTTATTGCCAGTTACCATGAGGAGGTTTGTGAGGCCGTGTTTTGACAGCTGAGAGTGGTTGGGGCAGGTGAAATTATCGGGAGCAAGATGACGCAGCCTATTAAATCAGCGCTGCTTTGTTCATCTGTATGGGTTCACCAGGGCTTGGGTCCCATCAGGCGATAGCTGAATGGACCCATCCCCACTCGAAACACTCCACTCCCCTTCTGCTCCTGGTTCATGCTCTGTCACTAAATGGAGGGAAAGCACAGAACCAGGCAAGGGTGTAGATGTTTTGGCTGGTGGGGTGTTAGGATCTTACTCTATCTCTAATTAGCTAATTAGCACCAGGCAATGTGAAATCTAACCCCCACCCACAAAGCCTCTTGGCCTGTTGACTCTTGGCCCTGTTGGTCCAAGTGAACCAGGGGTTGTTTGGCTGATACGGTCCAGCCAGAGATGTGACTCAATTGCACACATGAAAGAGCAATGGAATCACAGCAGTCTGAATGGCCTGACTGTTGGCCACTGTGGGTCACACTTCTTGAATGTAGGTCACAAGTGGCTTTTTCCATCATCTGATGGTTTATGCATATTGAGAAGCAGTTGGTTTCACGTCATAAACCTCCTTCCAAAGAACCTTATCTTTCACACTTCACTCATCATATGACCAACCACCGAAGTTGAATGGGAAATGTTTTGAACAATTCTTAGAGTTTACTTGTAACTGGAAAAAAAACCTGTAAAATGACAAATCTTAATACGTTCCATCAAGATTTACAACACGTCACTGTTCTGAAAAACATCCTTTCAGTAAAAGCAGGGGCGAAATGGCTATCCTCAATAGCTTTTGACATTGTTTGGTAAGGGGCCTTTCACAGCTAGTTTTATGGATATCATTCGGTGTCAAATCACATCCCGTCAGGGGAAGCAACTCTCCCAGCATCCCTGCAATGTTGCACTGACTCGAGAGTTGACTGCAGCAGAACGCACCCAGTTAGTTTACCTTGCAAAGATAGCTTGGTCAGAGTTATGAAATCTACATAAAATCCAATGGCTCGTGCATGTGTGTGTGTGTGTGTGTGTGTGTGTGTGTGTGTTATGACATGCACTAAAAAGTAGCTGTTACATCAGTGAGTAATGGCAAGAAGCAGGGGTAATGAAACGCTTGTTTTGTACATCAGAGCGTCTCCATCTGTGGAAGATGTCACCCGTGTGATTGATGTCGCCGCACCCAGACCAAAATGCCACTAAGCTGTGTCTCGTTAAAGCAAGATGAATCACTCTTAATAGGAGAGTAAAAATGTTCTGCGTAAGAGGGAGAGGGGCATGAAAAAGACCACCATTCCCAATGATGTCAGGACAGTATATGACCTGACTCACTTGATTTTCTCTTTTAATGCTTTGCATTTTTGATAGAAGTGGAGATTAGATGTAAACCTCTTCTTTTGTACATTTTACACACTTTTACAACTGTAGTAGTTGTATTACTCTATTACCCTTGCACTTACTAGAGTAATAGAGCCAGAAATTAGTGCATCATTTTAATCAACAGTCATCAAGACTGGGATTGTGGCACTGATGTCTTCCTTTGAGTGTCTGATCTGCCATGTTTCTGTACTGCTGTCAGGGAGTAATCGAAACTCACAACTTCACAAGTGGGCGTCAAGCTGTGTTTGACAAGAAGCCGTCGGCATGTCAATGTGATCAGATGGTGATACAATGACAGCAGAAGTTAGAGAACTGGAAACGAGCACTTTGGGTGAAGGGAACTGTGTAGTGTTTTTATCCCAGTAGAGTGTGAGGCTTACAGTTGTGTTGAAATCTGTCTTGGGCCAATAATTGTGGTTCATTTAGCCATATGCTAAAGTCACAAGCTGATTTACCCAACTGTTGTGTGTGTATTGTGCATGTAGTGCACTTTAAATACAATAGCTAGAGAGATAGACACACAAGTTTGTGTATGGAAGTATCTATGAACACAAAACTGTCATAGATAGGAAATACATACTGTACTTAGGGACAATTATGTTACCAGTGGACAAATCTACTCCATTTGTTAGCTACTCCAAGGGGTATAACATTAGTGATGAGCTTGTTCGGCAGGGAGATGCCTCCCTCAGGGCTATAATTAGATTGGAGTCATGTCCTTTCCACTGCTCCATTGTGGCTCCTGTAGTGCCGGGGCAGAAAGCAACACCTGCCTCTGTGGTCCACCGTGCTGCAGTGATGTGATGTGACGTGTTGTGTTGTGTTGGGTTGGGTTAGGTTGTGTTGTGAGCCCTTAAGTGGCAAGTGGCACCTGCAATGGGAGTGGCCAGTCTGATGCTGGATCTAGTGCAACACAGCAGCAGCAGCAGCAGGAATGCTCACCGCGGAGTGTCCTCGACACTCAGAGAGCTGGACGTGATTTTATCAAATGCAGCAGATAGACTGACACGCCCTCAACCCACTAGGTCACGCTTCTCTCCACCTCACCTTCACCTTCCTCTGGTACTACCCACCCAGCTTTGCCATTTTATCCCTTTAAAATCTATCAAAACCCTAGATGTGCCATCATCCCTGTTGCACCAATCATACATACAGCTTTCTCTAGGAGAGAAATGAGTAATCCTCTGATGAGTAGCTGATATTTAAGGCCTAAACAGTCTCTCATGTCCAACTGTTCCCTTCCTTGCCTTCATGTACCTCCAGTGCCATTTCAACCTTCATTTCCCCTGGTGCACACACTTGCACTCCTCACCCCCTCCCTGCTTAAAGCTCCTCATTATCTCCAACACTGTGTGTGTTATGTAGCCTCCCATCTCACCCCAGGTCTCTTTCCTTGGAAGGAGGGAGTTGCTGCGTAAGCCAGCATCCCAGCTCAGCTCAGCTCAGCTCAGCCCAGCCCAACCCTCTGCAAGGCACCACAAAGATCTGCTTCTGTAGCAGGCAAGCAGGCGAGAGCAGATGGTAGAGACAGGAGGAAATGATATGAAGACTTGTGATTAACGATAATGCCCCACCAGCACACGCGCATGCACACACACACACACACACACACAAATGCATACGTATGTTAGTCAAAGCATTGGGGCGGCCCCAGCCACAGAATTAGAGAGAGCTCATTCACTGATGGATGTCAGGGGGGAGTGGGTGTGAAGGGGTTCTGGTTTGTGAAAGCCTGCTGAGATTAATTTTTCTCTTGAAAAAAATGGATCTGATTGCATCCTCTTGTTCGTATGCACAGTGAAAGTTGTCTGGTTGTATACATATGCAGAGTCCCTAAGAAGTCTGTGGTGCATCTGTGTGCGTACTCACAGTGTGTGTGTGTGTGTGTGTGTGTGTGTGTGTGTGTGTGTTAGATAGAGAGAGTTTGAGTGCCCCTCCTCTCACATTTGAAAAGCAAATTTATCTGATGGAGGCAGCAGCTTTCCAAACAGCAACCTCTCCCCCTCTTATCCCCCCCTCCATCTTGTTAAAGGCATGCAGATTTCCAAATGGAGCTCTGATCAGCTTAATTGGCTCCCACATGTTTTAATCTGCCTCTCTTTCTCCCCCTTAAGCCCATCCAGAGGAGCAATCATGCTCATTCTGTTGCCCCCCACCCCCTCAAATTGGCACCAGACAGTCAAGCTGTACACTATTTCTCTTCATGGTGATCCTATACACACTGAGCAATAGCATGCTACAGCTATACGGTTAAGCTATTTGTTCCATCTGTGAGAACTTCCTTTTCCGTGCGGGTTTGTAAAAGGTATTAGTGGAGGTGGCTGTTTTGTGTGTATGTGTGTGTGTTTGTGTTTTGTTTTTGTATCTCATGCAGCTCAGTGTCCATAAAATGTGTATTTGGACGTGTGTGTATGTGTGTGTGTTGGGTTGTGTGTGTGTGTCTGGGTCTGTGGATGTGTGTGACAGACAGAGAGGGTTATCTACACATGTATGGGGGCCTCCCGGCTGGCCTGCTCTCGACAGAAACCACCCCTCTGTTTTGACTGTTAGGAAACCGGAGTGGTTTAATGCGAGTTGCAGCCGCGGGGCTCCAATGCATCCGTCCGACATCACCTCCTGTGGTTTTAATGCACCCAGCCCCTGCGACTCTGCTTAACGTCCTTTTCATGTTTATTTCCTCCGGGCCGTGCTGCGCGGGACGGCTGCCACGACCAACCCTGGGCCCATCTGGATCTTCTCAAGGCCACACGGGAGAAGCAGGCAGCACAGGGATGTGTCACGTGACGGGTGGAAGCTTTTTTTTTTTACTAGAATTACTAGAAGACGTATAAGAGGGAGATTTTCCCCCTTCACACACGCCCACACACACACACACACGCACAAACATGCCAAGCTGTGGGATCTGAGGCCATTTGGCCCTGAACGGGATCTGTGATGTTTTTTTTGAAGTGTATGAAGACACAAGGACTGGCCATAAGACACCCACACACATCCAGGCACACACAGCATTAACACACACAGCGTGTCCTGTATAAACTGTGCTCTCCGTGAGATTTGGCATACTCTGTGCATGGCGGTGTGTGGTTTATTTAAGCTTGCCCTGGAGTAAACCCATGTCACCTATGTAAACAACAGAGACATGACACCTGCCCTAGATGCACGACTGCTTGGAGCCTCTTCACTCCAGGCCTCTTACAGCTGTGTGTGTGTGTGTGTGTGTGTGTGTTTTGTTAAATTCATAAAAAAACAATATTTAAGCCCTTGGTTGGGCAGGCAAAATTAATGCTTCTAAAGAACAGGCTATTTTTGAGCTGTGCATATTCTCATTTGCACATTTGTACATTCCTCATTTCTTAGACCAAACCACTGTAAATAAAACTTATTAGTCAAAAAGGTTCATGTCAACTAACAAGTTTGAGAGTAAATTGCTCATGGATGCATGTATTTACTGTAAATGCATTATTATTCTGAAGGATTAAGTGATTCAGAAGTTGTTTTGAGGACTGGTTGCCATGGTTGCAGTCACTGGGCAGGTGCTACAGTAGTTCAGTTGTGCTAGCACAGCTGCTGGGCCTTGTGTGTTTGACTACCGGTACAGTTTCTGTTGGGGTTAGGCACTTTTGCTGAAAAGGTATGCTTCTACAAGCATGGTCTATTTTTAGCCCCATTGGTGACCAATGTTGTGTGTGGATATTGGTGCATGATTTGCCTACTGTACCTGCATTTGGCTTCAACAGTGTGGAGTGATAATGTTGAGAGAACGTGAGTTCTGGGGGTGATGTTAAACAACAGAGACAACAAAGAAAAGCCAAAACTACCTTAGTGTTTGAGCAGCTGCCAGGTTACTAGGTTACACTCTCTCTCTTACTCTGTCACACACACACACACACACACACATCCACACACACACACTCATAAAGTGTTGTAATACCACCTATAAACGTTGTGCGCTTCCCTTGAGCTTCAGATCGCTGTGTGTGAGATTATAGGTTTGTTTATGCCTAAACGGCAGTAAACCCACATCACATATGTGTAAACAATGGAGACGTGACACCTGCCCTAGATCGCAGACTGTCTGGAACCTCCTTACTCCACACAGCAGCAAGCCACTAGCTATCTCTAACCATCAGCAGCATCTACACTCCATGGTCAGAGGCAGTATTTACCAGCTTCCACTCCATTGGTGAAATGAATGGATCTTTCAAAACAACTCTGGAAAAATTATGCAGCACAGAAATTGTTGTAAAATACAAACAACTGTGTTCTGTTTACAGATTATCCTCAAGAGTCTATGATAAATTGTTGTACTGTCTAGCACACTTTCAAAGACAATTTCTAAGGCATACAAAGCAACTTAACGATTACTTACATCAATTAAATGCACTACTGCCTCTGACTCAGTACTTCTCTTCATGGAGATGGATTTATTGTTTTTGAGGTTGGCCATTTTCAATCTTGAGGCACCAAAAGTGCAAGTTCTCTCACTGGAGTCCTTCCAGACAGTGATTGACAGAAAGCCATTGTCCTGATTGGTTTGGCAAGCTCTTGTGCTAATAATGGCTTAATATTAAATGTCCTGTAAAATGTTTGTTTTATGCCCCATTTGCAGAGCCTGGGCCACTTATTCGGGACATTTTTCACTCAGACTCATTTGGACTCGCAGCTACAGTAGTTGAATAGCGATACTGTAGCTGATTGTGGGTTTTGTGCTGCTCAAACCAGCCAGCTGAGGGTCGACTCCGGTATGACGCATTAATTCACATCTCCTCCCCCACTGTTCCAGGAATGTAGCCTATGCTATCATGCGACACGGTATTGATTGGCACTGGATATGCTCCGTTGCTGTTCCGACTGGCGAGGTTGTTCAAAGGTCCCGCTTTGTCTCCAGCAGTAATGTCCTCCTTTCGTTTACAGGAAATAGCACTGCATTTCCTTCACTTTCCTTGACAGTTAATCATAAACCGCCCATATAATGGTCTCCAGCTTGAGTACCGGCATAACAAAACAAAATGTTTAGTGTTAGAACCTAGCTAATGAATTTGATGTGAGGAGAGGAAAAGATGTAACGTGCCAAAGGGTGTGATTGGATTGAGAAGACCAACCAGGATGTCAGATACTCAGGCTTGGCCATAACAAAAAGATGTGAAAAAAGTCTGTGAAAAGTGTCTGTGGGTGGGTGCTTGTTTAGCATAAAACAAACAAACTAGCAACCCTCTTTCATGTGGCTGGTTTTGTTAGGATGAGAAGAGTGATAAGTACTAGTGTCAGTGGTGTAGAAAACGCCACTTTTTTAATTAAGCTGCATGACACTGCCCACGCCTTACATAAATTAGAGGAGACAGTCCAAAGGGATGAGTGCCAAAAAATCATGTGCTTTAACAGCTTTTCGGTTTAGATGTAGTCCCAAGTTTATCTGATTCGGCTATTCACAGTCTGACTCATTTAATGATACTAATCACTGCACTTGCACTGGTCTTTTTGAGCTGGTCTGTGTGTGGCTACTGTAGGTCCTTCAGTGCTGGACTTCCATGTGCTGTGCCACTGTGCTGTGCTGGTTTAAAGTCTTTGTCTTGTTGCTTGGTGGTCTTTGTTTTGCTGTGCAGGTCTGTGATGCCGGCCCCTGGCGCGGCCAAAGCTCTTGCCAGGCAGAGGCAACGGAAGTCTGCCCCCGTGACCTAGTTCAGTGCAGCTGCCTGCCTGGGGCCACCCTGCCCGGCCCGACCGTTGCTGGAGTCAAACAGGCTTGCTAAACAACAGAACAGCCCCTCTTCACAGGAGCTGGGCATGGAGGGGGTGAGGGGTGGGGGGGAGGTATGGCTGCTGTGGCAGACAGCAGCGATGAGGTGTCACACACCAGCCTGTTATGACCACACCCAACATCTATTCCTCCCTTTAGACACACACAGTATCTCTCTCACTCTCTCACACACACGCACACACACACACACACACACACATATACAGTGAAAACACACACGATGGCTCCCAGCACACAGAGCCTATAGTCTACCACCGAGACAGAGGATGAGGAAAAGTACACAATCAGAAGGATGGCTGCTGGGTAAAGCCTCTTCCATGTCCACGGCTAGGGATGTTTGTTCAGCTGTGTGTGTGTGTGTGTGTGTTCGTGTTCCTGTGTACATATGTGTGCGTGTGTGTTTGAGTGTACACATGTGCGCCTGTGTCTGTGTGTACATTTTTGAGAGCAGGTATAGTCGGCATCCAGCGCTGCTTCAACTGACCCCTTCTCCTCCCCTTGTCTCCTCCTCCTGAGAGAGATAGAGAGAGACAAAGAGAGAGAGAGAGAGAGAGAGAGAGAGAGCACTGACCTAAGCAGCCTGTTGACTCCACCACCTCGTAGAGGCTGATGAGTCCGACCTTTACCTGGGTGCCCGTGCCTGTTTGGTTAGCCTGTTTGCCCGAGCACATGTGAAAACATGTTGACTTACGGCTATCTGCCCTCGCTGTTGACAGAAGCGATGCACACCACACTATCGTGGTGTGGCCTATCTCTGGCCCTATCACCAGCCCAGCACACCAGCTGTGTAATTGGTCTCAGATAGACGGCGGGAAATCAGTGTCTTCCCTTCCTCACTCTTTGTGTGTTCTGTGTGTCGGTGTCATACGCTCTATGCCAGCTATGGGGAGATGCAGTTGAAGCAGCTGTCTGTTGCCAAACACACGCACATATATGACTGCAAATGAGTAATGTGACCATGAATGGCTCCAATTTTATTAGTAATTGAGTGTGACTCATCTGGGTTTTTTTTTGTGTCATTTGAATGTATGTAGTAATAGTTTCTTGTCAGAGTTGTTCTTTTGGTTTGATTTTGGATGTCGTCACATGCTTGAAAAGGAGTGTGCATTCTGAGCTTCCTCTCTGACCCCACTCGACGGGCTTGTGTTTGTTACTTCAACAATATTGTTTGGCCACTCCAAAAATAGGAGACAGCTTGTCCAGTTATAATAAAAGACACGAAAGAGATTGGCTGAAAGAGGAACAAACGTCTATTATTAGATCACCCATGGCAAAAACAATATTTGTTTCCTTTGTCATCAGCCTCCCAGCCCCCTCAACGTCTCAAGTCCTAAATAGCCGGGATCATTGTGTAAGCTCGTATTTAGTTTCATTGTTGATTCATCGTCCCAACTAGATAAAAATAAAAGACTCACTTTGACCTCCTCGGTTGGTTCATTACTTAACAGCTGTTTTTGGATGCTCTTTAAACATGTGCTGTTTTGCTGTTATGACATCTGTTTCTTGTCCTTTTTGCCCCCAACCCTTCTCAGCAAAAAAAAATGCTATTGAATGCTGGTGCTGATAGATAAGCTTACAGTATAGTAGCTATTTTTTTAGCATGTGGTAACTATTGTTTTAGCATGTGGGGTGTGTAAAATACCCGCTTGTGCTTGTGCACTTGAGTTAGCCCACGTAGAGCTTTAGTTAGCCCACATAGGAAATGTATCTGGGCCTATACAAATTTAACATGGGGACACACATGGTCCTTACATTGTTCTATTATACAAAGAATCATATATGTTTTCAATAAGACGTTTTTCTTTCTGAGTTGTCATGAACAATGAGCTCCATTGAGTGTGGAGGGAAGGTGGATTTGTCCTCAACCTCCTGCTTAGTGATGTCATGCAGTGTGGTGATGGAGCGAGTCATCTTATTAATTCTGTAGGCCGATGTACAGTTTATTCTCCTCATCCCAACAGACATGCACCCATTGCACCCATTCCTACAGTTACAGTTCACATTGCTTCCGTTGCACTTTTCACAGTGTTGGTAGATACAGACAGGGCTGTGTCCATTAGACCACTGAGCAGAGAGGGTAAGAGATAAGAGACAGGAGTGATGCAGCATCAGAGGTCATTTTGCCACTCGATGTGAAGAAGTGCCTTTGATCATTCCCACATGATGTGCAGGGTGCATCAGGGCCACAAGATCCTCAAGAATCACAAGTAAAGCAGTCAAACACACCAAATTGGTGTAATTATTTAATTCAATTTAACATTAGAATTTATTAAATCATGCTAACCACCTTTTTCTTAAAGTTGGGGTGGATGGGGGAGGGGGCCATTTCAGCAGCCACAGCAAATGACAAGCTCTGAAGCCCTTGCACAGAGTGAGGGAGAAGGGTAGCTAGGTCATACAATCCCATCTCAGCCAGGGTAATGGACCAGTGCAGCTTGACCAGATGCTGCCCAAGGGAACAGGAGAGAGAGAGGGGAGGGGGGGGGGGGGGGGG
>JAGFZM010001635.1:474753-500592 GCA_017657215.1 Limnothrissa miodon
TTTCATGTTACGAGGTTGGCCATTATACATTAGATCATCTAGTTTAATCTAGCAGGCCAATGGAAAGTAAAAAAAATACCTATTTTTGGTGTTATTGTGAAGTTTAGTGATAGAGAGAATATTTCATGGGTAAAATCAGACATTCATATATTAAATGTTGTAACACCAACAGAATGCTGTACGATATTTATAGTAATAGCTTCAAGAGCTTCAGTGAAGTAAGCTCAAAAAGCAATAGCCTATCTAAGATGAGCACTGTGTCTTGTACAACCTGTTTGTATGCATAAATGATAAGATAACAGCATGCATTTGAAGCTGTTCTAGCTACAAAGAGCGAAAGGAAGGTGAGAGATCCATGTTGCTATTTTTGGCTATGACAAAAAAAAAGAAGGGGCGGTTAGCTGTTAGCGCATAAGCTAGCTGCCTTCCCCACTGAGTGCCCCTGTGAGGTGATAATGCACCCACTTGTGCCGTTGCAGGATGCCAGAAATGATCCATCCTGGTCGGCCTGACCCTCCCGGGCCTACAGCCAAGCCTCATTAAGCCTAGTTCCGGCACAAAGACTGCAATGTATTTAAATGAGGGATTCACTGCAAGGGCGAGGGCTTAACACTTGATAGTATTTTACATAAACACACCTCCAATCTCTCTATTTTCAAACCAAACATAGTACACCAATCTTTGGAATGCTTTTGTTGGTAGTGCTGTGCAGCCTGTCTATGATAAAAACATTTTAAGCATTCCATTTCAGTGGGATGTGTGTGTGTGTGTGTGTGAGAGAGAGAGAGAGAGAGAGAGAGAGAGAAAGCAAAATGTAGGTGTGTGTGGTGTGTATTTTTTCAGTTTCAGTTTTTCTGTTTCCCTATACAGGGAAGCTTACTTCTGAAAAAAACTTGTTTGTTTTGAGAACATGCACACTACTACCATTAGTGTGAAGTCACACACCAACACAAACCCACTCTCTTGTAAACACAGGTGTGATTGGGGTGTGGCCACAATGACTCCGGGGCTAACAAGGATCCACCACGGATGTGTCAGATACCTTCACACAACCTGCAGCCGTTGAGCAATGATGCGTTCACACTACACAAATGATGGTTGTTATACAAGCTTACCACAGCTAGCTAATCTAGCTGTTGTTTTAGCTAGATTAGGTCAATCGTAAACGGAAAGTCGACGACAACACTGCTTATGTTTATAAAATCTGCAAAAGTCATTTGGCTTGTATAACGCTACAGTACAGGTGGGTGATTTAATCTGTTTTACCACATAAATTATTTGGCGTGTTTTCAACTGTAATCTTTCTCCTTCATCTGAAACTTTTGAAGGGAAACAGAGACAAACAAAATGCCTTCATCTTCTCAGGGGTGCGTGAGTCTGTTTAATGGTAAAGAAAACCCAA
Organism: Limnothrissa miodon; assembly: GCA_017657215.1. Lineage (NCBI taxonomy): Eukaryota > Metazoa > Chordata > Actinopteri > Clupeiformes > Clupeidae > Limnothrissa > Limnothrissa miodon. The sequence goes on from JAGFZM010001635.1 coordinate 476,156, forward strand.
GTTAGCTATTCCATTTGCTCTTTGCTCTTGTTTTGTCTGTCATGGTTATATGCTAGTGATTAACACTGTTGTTCTGTTCTGTTGTTGCTGCAATGGCAATGCAGCTCCAGTGTGTTCCTATGACTGCAGTCTGTGTGGGGCCCCAGACCTGCATAGCCCCTGCCGTGTGTCTGCTTTATCAGTCTGGCAGAAAATGAAATGAGAACCAGGCCAGAACTCCCTGCCTTCGGGAGCGTCCAGGACGGCCCACAGATGCTATCACAGCAATTGGATTTTCTTGGGGAGGTTTTTAGTATTCCTTGGCTCCTCAGTTTATGCTCCCAAAAACATTCAAGCTGCCCTGTTTTTTGTGTGGTTTTTTTTTTCGTCTCTTTCAGCATGTAGTAATTTATTTTTACTATAAAATAACTTTCTGATGACTAAATATGACAAACCACTTTTAGTTTATTCCATATTCATCAAAACACACAATCTTACTCACTCGCTTACTCTCTCTCTCTCTCTCTCTCTCTCTCTCTCTCTCTCTCACTTTCTCACTCTCTCTCACTTTCTCTCTCTCTCTCACTCTCTCTCTCAAACTTGCATAATCTTTCACACATACACACATAGTTATGTGACCCCACATTAACCCTTTGTTTCCTGTAATGGGCCTCAGTGAGAGCGCAGGCTCGTTGTTACACTAGAGGCTATCAGCAGGCAGCACAGGGTATCTTGGCAGTACCCTGCGGAACTGGAGCGAGCGTGGGGCAAGCGGGCACTATCAGGAGCCTTAACGCCACAGAGCCGTGGCTGCCATCGTTGCTGCAACCAGCGACTGTGAGAACGAGCTGATTGAAGGGTTTGGGGAAGGGGGGAGGAGGGTGGGGGGCAGTGACAGCCTCGGAACAACACAGGATATGCAGCAGGATCCATTTTTCCGCCGGACAGAGGGGCTGTTGGGATGGGGGAGTGTGTGTGTGTGGGTGTGAAAGAGAGAGAGAGAGAGAGAGAGAGAGAGATTGTGTGTGTGTGGTGGGGGGAACCAGAGGGAGTGCAGTGGAAAGAGTGTCCTTGGTTCCCTGGCTGTGGCGGAGGTGGCAGAGTGTTGTTGATGGAGAGAGAGAGAGAGAGAGAGAGAGAAGCTCTGGATCCTATGTGTCAGCAGAGCTGGATGGACAGAGCAGAGAAAGAAAGAGGGAAAAGAGGGATATGTATGAGAATGGGAACAAGGGTGTATGAAGAGAGACTTTGAAAATGACTGAGAGAGCTAGAAAAACAAGGAGAGAGAGTGAGACAGGGAGTGAGCGGTGGAGAGAAAGAGAGAGAGGGCGGAAGTGCTTGGCTGCAGCCCCTCTCAATCATCATCCGCCCCCGGTCTCCTGATAGCTCAGGCAGGAACCCAGTAGTGACCACGGCTAACTCAGCTAAACAGCTAGCATTGCTATAGCATTTCCACCAGCCCCTTCTGATACAGCACAGCTGTTATAAATATGCAGCGCAGAAGAGTGGTGGCTCTGATTGATCTTCACTGGACTTTTTGTCCCATTATTCATGCATTTAATGAAAAGTCCTTAAATTGTAGTGATCACATTTTAAGGACTTTAAATACATGAGCCACCAAACTAAAAGTTAAATGAACCATGTCATTCTAAGTGATTGCTAATTTACAACTCTTTTTGTCACATTCAGCAAACCGTCACCTTCCACTACCTTAAATCTCACTGTTCTTAAATGTAACCGTGCTTGGGTGACCTTGGCAACAGCCTGCCCACCAAACAAAAACAAAAGCTTGTGCTGAGTGTGTAGAGAAGCTTTGAAGGGTGGGGTAAGCCACATCATGATGGATTTTGCAATGTATGTGGTTCAAAAATAATGTGATTTGCTTTGAACAATCTAGTAGATTGTAGAGAAACAGATTGGACTGGGGCGCATTTTGTGTTGTGGCTTGTTGACTCCCACAGGATGCTCTCTAAAAAAAGTCATAAAGTGAGGGGTGTTTGTGTTGACTCTTACAGGATACGTTCTGAAGACTCAGAAGATGAGGAGTGTTGGGGTGGATTGTGGTTGATGGGGCTGCTGTTCTGTTTGTCTGTAGGCAAAGCAGACTGCTGCTTGCTATGCTTGAACAGACAGGAAGGGGACATCCCTTACTGTGAGATGAGCATGTTTGCGGATCTGCATATTTCTATCTCTTCAACCACCTGACTGTTTTTGCATGTGTGTTTCAGTGACATTTAATGTTTGTGAGTAATTAGGTGCTGAAGTTAGCATACATGCTGGCATGAGTGTGTGTGTGTGTGTGTGTGTGTGTGTGTAGAGAGAGCGTCTGTCTTATGTGTAAGTGTAGGCTCATTTGGACTGTTGTTCATCCTCCCACTCACACAGGTACCTCAGAACAGGAAATCTTGAATCGAACACCTGCCCTAAAACTCACCACATTTATAGACACACATAAACACCCACACACACACAAGCACACACACAGACACACACACACACACACACACACACACACACTTAAACTCTAACTTCAAACTTATGGGTTTTTTTTTCTCACGAATCTAATCTGTCATTCAATCTTAGCCTCTGGGTTTTTGCGTCTCACATTTCATGGAAGTGTCATTCTGTGAAGACTCAGATAAACACCAGATTGTACTAAAAAAAGAATGAAAGAGGAAAATCATAGTAGTCTAGTAGCAAACATTCAACACCGTGACAGAACTGTAAATATGGGCAGCATTGTAAAAACCTTTGCACAGAAAAGTGGCCTAGGCCTACCACACACAGGCGGATTTACAGAGGGGCCTCAATAGATGTGCCAGTCTGCTGTTCTAATTACAAGCAAAGGAATGAGTATTTTTTTTTTTTTTTTCACCAGTGACTTTGTTTTTGCTCTTCTATCAACATTCAGTGACTGAAAAGTCTAAAGGTCTTTGCAGAGCACTAATTTATAGTGATATTGTCAGAATTTGCTGTCATTTTATATTCTTGCTGTCATGGTATTGACCTAAACTTGGATCTTGGATCCTTTGTTTTTTCTATGTAATATACACATATGTACATTTTGTGTATTATCTTTGAGCATCTCCAAAAGTGGTCCAAAAATTATGATTATTATTATTGTTATAATCAATATCATAAATACCTCTTTTTGGTGGCTCCCCCTCAGGCCTGGAAAAAGCGATGGTTCATTCTGCGCAGTGGGCGCATGAGTGGCGACCCCGACGTGCTGGAGTACTACAAGAGCGAGAGTGCCAAGAAGCCCATCCGCGTCATTGACCTGCACTTCTGCGAGCAGGTGGACGCAGGCCTCACCTTTAAGCGCAAAGACTTCCAGGACAGCTTCGTGTTCGACATCAAGACGTCTGAGCGCACCTTCTACCTGGTGGCCGAGACCGAGGAGGAGATGAGCCGATGGGTGCGCTCCATCTGCCAGCTCTGTGGCTTCAACCAGTCCGATGAGAACCATGGTACGTGGACTACGTCGCCCACAATGCATTGCACTGAGCATGTTTCATCATGTCGGGTGATTAGGGGGCGTACTTGGTAAATTTCAAGTCTGCTAGTATGGTTACTCAACAAGCATCCACCAAACTAAAAAGAAACGTCTAATGCCGCCAATGCCCAATTATATAGTTCCAAGGACAGCATACTGTACAGTACATACTTTGTAGTATGTTCATTACAAAACCTTTTCAAGAAATTATTTCAAAGTTAGGTAATTGCTTAGTAAGGTAAGGTCAGGAGCATTTCAATCTGTTGGTCGTAGAAGGCTGTAAGTAGAATAGTAAATTATTGGTTGCCATATAACTGGATGGGCCCGTGACACATTCAGTTAGCGTCAGCTATGGGTTGAAATGCTCCAAACGTTTTTTTTCAAGGGTTCAGAGTAAGGCTTTAACCTACAGTGGGCTTGGTGGTTTACTGTTTGTAGGCTACATGCTCTATTGCTCTCGTTGTGTGTCTGTTTAGTTTCCTCTTCCTGTGCCTCTCCTCAACGCCCTCCATTCTCACTCTCTTTCTCATGCGCTCTCTCATCCTCATCTGAAGCACTGTCTCTATCCATCTCATCATCTACTTCTTCCTATCCCTCTCTCCCTCTCCCCTTCTCTCTCTCTCTTTCTCTCTATAAATCTCTGTCATGCCCTCCTTCTTTGCTATATCAGTGAGTATCTCCTGCATCCATCTCTGTCACTGTGTCTGCTCTCTGTGCACTCTATCTGTTTACATCAGGCCTGCTCTGTTTATAGGACATTTCTCTTTCTCTCTCTCTCTCTCTCTCTCTCTCTCTCTCTCTCTCTCTCTCTCTCTCTCTGTCTCACACTCACTCTCTCTCTCTCTGTTGCCCATTGTATTGTGGCTGTGTACACATTCTCTCTGTGCTCTCAATGCCCAGTGGCTTCATAATTCTGGAATGTTCTTTTTCTCTCCTTCTCTCGCTCTCTCTCTCGCGCTCTCTCTCTCTCGCTCTCTCTCTCCCCTCTCGATTGCCCGCCAGTGCGGCACAAAGCAACACCTCTCTTTTATAGCCAGAGGTCCCAATTACTCCAAATTTGCCCTCATGTGGAAAAAATATACTGGACTCATAATCGGTTAGTGTTGACTCAGCAGTTTCTCCTCATCCCTAGATGCCTTGTTTGGCTTTTTTGTTTGTTTGTTGTTTTTGAGCACAGAACTTGAAATCAGGACAGAGTTGTATGTGTGATCATGTGTAGAGTGATGTTTTTCAGACGTGCTGTGAGCTGCTATTCCTTTGCTGCTGCTGATGTCTGATGCTAGAGCACCCCCAACACACACACACACACACACACTCATACACTCACACACTCACTCCCCTCATGGAATTGATGAACCGACAGATAAAATACAATCCCTGGCAACTGGATATCGCTGCTGATGAGCTGTTTGTCTCCCTCCTCCTCCTTCTCCTCCTCCTGCTCCTCCTCTCGTCTTCTTCCCCAACCCATCTCATGACATTTGAGAAAGTTGGCTCGGTGCGGCCCCTGCCAAATGGCAACGTCGTCTGAAAGGTTTTATTGATTTTGTTTTCTACAAACCCCACCCCGCCATCTTGCACTGGATCCTTTTTTTTGTTGTTTTTTTTTTTATCTGCCCTCCCCTGAGTTCATAACGTAATAATCAGTGTTCTGCACACACGCACACACAGACACACACTAACACACGCACACACAGAAGCAGGTGCATGAGATGCAGAGCTCACAGCCAGACTCATATTCAGGCATCATTGCCCCCTCTAACACACAAACACACTCACACACACATACACACACACACACACACACACACACACACACTCACACACACTCATACACACAGACACTAAGGGATGTAAAGGAAGTGTTGTGTGGCCCCAAGTGTGTGACAGCTCGTAAATCTCTGCTGATACAGTACGCCCTGAAAAAACTGCCCTCCCTTTGCTCGTCTGCTCTCTCCTCTTCTTCACTTTCTCTTTATGTTTGTCCATATCTATCCCTTCTTTCTCTCTCTCACTCTTTCTTTCTCTCTCTGTCTGCACTCTCTCTTTCTTCTGTTTTCTTTTCACCTTCTTTTCCTGGATGTGCTTGAGTGTGACGGTTTTGTACTCAATGCTGACCACCAAATTAAAGATTTGCCTTGCTCTCAGCAGCTGAACCAAGGAGCTGCTGTTAGGTCACTACTTTCTTAGCTCAGTCACATTCAGTATGGCCTGATTTGGGCATGGCTTTTGTGTGTTTTTTGTGTTTGTCTGTGTGTGTGTGTGTGTGTGTGTGTGTGTGGTGTGTGTTTGTGAGCTGAGAGTAAAGTTTTTTTGTGGTTGTTTAACCATCTAATTCTAATAATTGTTTCTCTAGTCTGTTTATTTTAGCCCGCCATAATAACAGGGCGTTTGGCAAAAAAACAAAGATTTGATTTCCTCTTGTTTAGCTCCATGCATAGCAGCCCTTGTCCTGCCATTCTTTCTGATATTTTGCCGGGAAATGAAGCTTCATGCTCTCTACCTTTGTGGTCCAGTCAACACAAAACTAACAAAACATATGAGAAGAAAAACTGGTGCAATTTAACGTTGTTTCCCAGGGTGCTTGGAAACATGACATTACTTCCTATACACAACGTGTTAAGGTGTTGAAGTGTTAATGATGGTTGTGTATATATGCAGTAAGCTCTGATGTTAGGCTGGAAGAGTTTAAAGGAATTTAAAGGAGTGAAGAGGTTCGGTTCCCTTGTTCTCATGCATAAGTTTAGAGTTGTGTCTGTGCCTTCAGGTTCTAACCCAAAATAGGTTGAAGTAGCAATAGATCACCCAAACATTTCCTGACTCTCTGTCTTCCTAACTTCTCTGTATGTATCTTTCTATTCTCTCTCACCCTCTCTCTTTTGTCATCCCACATAGCCCTCCACGGGGCCAAGTCTGTCCAAGGGTCTAATAGGCATTTTGCATGGTCCCTGAGGACATTGCAGCTCTATTAGAGAGTTGTCCAGTCAGTGAACCGGGCCTGCTAGACATCTGCCCAGCCGATGACCCAACCTCCCAAACCTCCTCTGACACCCACGCGTTGCCGTACGGAGCTTTTTTTTTTTTTTTTTTGATTCCAGAGTGATTCTCTGTGTCAGGAACATCTGCCGTCAGCCCGCTGTTGGCAACATTCCATTCTCGGCACCGTTCACACGTCGGCGTTTTCCAGGTGTCATTCTTTGGGCGTTGAATCATGTGGCCACTAACAAAAAACTCAGGCCTCGCTGGTCTGAACACGCAGGATGGTGAATCAGCGTGCAATGTCCTAGCGGAGGGCAGTGTTTGTAGGAAATCCTCACAAACAACCCCTGGGAAAAGCTTTACATTTTTTAGACTCCACTCTGAGTGAAGGGGCAGGAAAAGCCAGTTAATGTCCCATGATGCCCCAAATGCACCCTAGGGGACTGAATACCTGCCAAGACTTTTGGGATAAGCTTTAAATCACCCCCCGCCTCACTCGTTAAAACATGGAAGGCAAAAAGGTAGCAGGTCTATTAAGGCACAAAGACAACCGCTGGCCTAGTCAGTGATCATTCGATGCCAAAGAGGGGGAGGTGGGGAGGGAAGCCACTTAGATTTATTTAAGGACCCACCCACTCCTCCGAGGCACCAAGCACAAAACGAAATGACTTTATCGTTAAGCCACTAAAGACATGGTTTGTTAGTATAGATAGACACACACATACATATATACAAAAACAGAATCAAGAATCAAGCCCTTCCCAACAGGGTAAAGTAAAAGTGCATTTGCATCCAGACTAAAAGATACCCCAGTTTTCCTCAAAAGTCTTCTCTCTCTGCTCCTGGGGGACTCATTATAAATTGCTATTGCAGTGGGTAGGAAAGTCCTTCTATATCTGTCCTTACTACAACTGATTTGGCGAAGTCTCCAACTGAAGACACTTTGTCACCAGTGTTCTGTGCAGGGAATGTGATGTATTATCCATAATTTAATATACAGTAGATATATAATAATATAATGATAACAGTATAATGTTAGGAAATCCCTCCCTGGTGATTTTAGCTATGGAATAACACATGGGCAGAAGGGTGCACTCTCTCTCTCTCTCTCTCTCTCTCTCTCTCTCTCTCTCTCTCACACACACACACAAACACACTTGGGGAGGACATAGGAGGTGAGCGTGAGAGAGCTGAGTGGGACTATGGTGGGTGTCCTGATGAGAATATCAGACGCCTGTTGTGTTCCTGCGTCAAGAGGGCCTTGCCCTGAACTCCACCAAAAACACTCACTCGGCTGTGTAACCTCACTGTCATACACACACACATACACATACTCACACACAGAACATGCACACACCCAAACATTTTAATTTAACATAGCTTTCCAGGAACTGCAAGTGACTCCCCCCTCCATAGCAAACAGTCATAGTAAACACATTCTCTCTTTCCCAGGAAACAAATCTGCTCTTCTTTATCTGAGAACATAGTTTTATCCATGGTTTCTTATTATTGAACTATTCAGACTACAGTTGTACTTTGCATGTTTTATTAGAGCTCTGTGAGACGGAAGGACCCATACACACACACACACACACACACACACACACACACACACATATATATATATATATATATACACACACACACACACACACACACTTCCTGAAGAGAGAGGAGCAGTCATATTTGGTGCAGTCTGCCCATGCATGGAGAAGGCCTTTGTTACAGGGATGTTTGTCTATGTTGGCATGATGGCTGCTGTGTAGATGCAATGTGTGGTTGTGGGTGTGTATGGATATGCTCTGGATTTGTCTGCTTCTTTGTTTCACTAGTGGGCTGGACAAATGGACACACACACATACAGATGCATACACTCAGACAGACACACACACACACACACACACACACACACACACACTCATACACACAGACACACACATGTGCACATTGCCTCATCTTCCATATGTGATCAGCCCAGCCCTGAACTGTAACCGGGCTCCACCTTGGCTTGTTGCCAACGGTTACCTCACTCAGGTCTGGAATGAGGCTCTCTATTTGATGTATGTCATAATGCACACACGCGTCCTCATGTGCACACCCACACAGACACACACACACACACACACACACACACACACACACACACACCTACAGACTATACCATACACAGACAGACAAGTGTGTCATGTGTGTCTCAAACACACATGTAAAGCCAGAGATACTGCTATTCATCTGTGCATACACACAGACACACACACACACACACACACACACACACTTTGTGATTGCTGCTGTCTCTTCATCTCCAAAAACATCATCTTTGCTTTGTTTCTGCTCATTGCCAGCCAGCCGCCCAGCCAGGCTGATCAAAGCAGGGCTTATTATAACTGGAGCCCCTTTAAAGAACCAGTCCACCATGACTAAACCATAAAAAAAACCTCCTGCATGGATCTCCAGGAGTCCGTGTACTCGTGCTCTTGAGGTGCTTCCAGAAATTACCTAACCACCAAAATATGTCTGCACAGCCACACCTCGCACATCCCGGGCCAGAGACGGGAGGAGAAAAGAGAAGAGAAGAGGGGGTTTCCATGATGTTGTGGTCAGGAGGGTCCTGCTTTTTGTTTTTGCCTTGATAAAGTTACTGGATGCAGATGAGAGGCTACGTGGAGTAGAATGCATTTTAACGTGCACTCGGCAGTCAAAACAAGCTCCACTGTCTCAGAGACACGGCTCTGTCTGAGCACTTATCTGCCGCTGCAATGCATACCACTCTTAAAGATCAGAGAGAGCGTCTGCAGATACATACCAGGGAGAGGCATGTGAGGACATTGATTGATTTACCATACAGACACAAGCCAGAAAACATATAAATAATATATTTCATGTACAGATCTGGCTGTGTGTGTGTGTGTGTGTGTGGAGAAAGAGAGAGAGAGAGAGAGAGAGAGAGAGAGAGAATGAAAAAGAGTCTGGTAGTTAATGTGGGGGAGACGCAAAGAAAATGAGTATGTGTGTATGTGGAGTTTGAACTCTGTGTGTGTTTTTGTCTGAATAGCCAAGGTTAGCCAAGGGCAGCCCTACCCATCTCGGCAGCAGCACTAGCAGCGCACACACACACACACACACACACACACACACACACAAAGTGCCCTTCAGCAATATTGATCTCCCCCCACCGCCAACCAGACGCTCTAGAGCAGCTGGGTCAGATTGCCATTGCCACTCAGCTATCGGACTGAGACTCTCCCTGCCGCTCCCACTGCTGCCTGCCTTGCATCCCATAATAACCCCATCTCCCCGGTCTCCATGGCAGCCAGTGCACCGAGTGGAGTGGGTCTGGAGTGGTTACGGTGACACAGCCGGAATGCTGCCCTTCTCACCACATATCCCATCTCGACTGCCGTTTTTAAAAAGCAGAGGCGTTCGCTCAGGATAGGAGCTGAGTGCCCAGTGAATTGGTATTGGGGAGGATGCAGAGTCACCATGATGGGTTTGAATCTGAAGAAAAAGGGGGGTCCTGTTTACAGTCCTATTGTCCAGGCACATAATTTCCTCTGTAATGTCACACTCCTATACGCCTCTGTAGTCAGCTTGCTCTTATATCTAAATTCATCCTTCCTCTTGTGGGAAATATTCCAAGAATTAAGACAGGTTGTATTTTCCTCCCCTATGCAGTAGCCCAGCCCCCACCAGACTCCTCTACCATACTAGTGTGATGGGGTGAAGGTGGCTCTGATCCAGCCGATCAGAGATGGATGCGGTTTGTCTAGGGAGAGAAGCACACATGCACATCTTACTGTACATTCACTGCCTTGGTGCTCAGGCAAAAGGGATCCTGGGCAGATTACCTCTGAAGGAAGAACAAAAGGGCCAGATGAAAAGAGAGAGAGAAAGGGAGAAACCTACAGTTTGATGTGGACTACTGTGGATGCAGCAGGAAGATGAGATAGGTGACCACTGACCATCATCTCTTCCAGCAGCGCTGTGGCTAAGCACATGATGGTGTCATTGGGATCTAGCCTGGTGGAGCTCAGTATAGTTTCTGAGCTGTCTCTATGACAGTGGAGCCTATCAGGGTCCTCCAGCTCCTCATTTCCTGTCTGCTGAAGTGGCCCATTGTTAACGTGCCCCCCCACCCTCGCCATCATTACCACCACCACAGCCCTATTTAAAGTGGCAGTAACAGCGTGGACAGTGGTTAACTAAGTCTGGGCCAGCGTGTCCGGCGTGTATCTGTGACTAACCAGGGGTCAGTCGGAACAGACAGCGGGGGTGGGGGTGGGGGGGGTGTAGACAGATGACGACAGGGACTGTATGTCTTGCTAATCAGAATGTCTTTTGTGACGTTTGTCCTCACACTCTCAGTCTTGACGCATTTGTAACCGCAACCGACCTGAATTCATCTTTTTTTCTATATCTACTGCCCAAGTCAGCAGTCTCTTTCTTTGCTCCTTCCTCTATTGTTTTTCTCTTTCTTTTTGTCTTTCACACATGTAATCTTTGAGAGGAGTTGGCAGTCTCATACATTCGTCATTTCATTTTTTTCTCATTTTTCTTCTCCTCTCAAAGAGCTTGAATTGTTTCACAGATGCATTGTTAAGCGCTTTGTGGAGGCAACGAGTTTGAATTGGATAGATCTAAAATCAGCTTCATCCTGGAGAAGCGGAGAGAACAACAAGGGAACCTGTTCCAGTGGCAATCTAAAGAAAACACAGCAACCCCCACTGGCTGAACCCACAACAGTTGAGCTTCAACACCTGCTTGCACTAACGCTTACCTACAGGTCATATCAGTGCCATCTTCTACTCATTCTGCTTCAAGCTCATTCTGTATGAATTTGGCTATACAAGTGCCTCACTCTCAAAGGTTTTTTTTGGCAGGTTCCTATCTAGAGATGATATATTCTCAATAGCATATAAAAGGTACCCTGAAGGCAAAATTAAAGAATGAATGCCTTTACCTGTGCTCGGTTCTGTTTAACGACTTCTTATAAGCGTTTGTGTGGTTGAGTTCAGTGGGTCAAAGTTTGATGTGAGGAAAATTTGACACTGAATAGACAATCACATTTATGGATGAATCCAGGAATGACCAAGCACTGAGAGTCATTTAGCAAAACAGCGTCTGCCCACTGAGATACTGAATGACGGGGTCAGTTTGGGTTCAGACGCATCCTAATACAACCTCCACCCACCATGACTACACGCTCTCTGATCAGAGGTGGGCCCATCCTGACTTGGCCTCGGAGAAGAAGCATCCCTGTTCCGTTGACTCTTATCCGCTCCCCTGGTGCAGTGCAGCATGACTTCAGTGTTTCCACCCCTGCGTGCTGTCGGCGCGGCCCAACCCAGCCCAGCCCAGCCCGGAATGCCTGTCAGGGTGAATTGACCTCTCCCTTGCCTCAGTCCCACTCCTTAGTAAGGTTGGTGCCGGCCCGTTCCAGGTACCACTCTCAGTTTTTCCACTGCCAATGGAGGAGAAAGGGAGAAAGAGGGCTAGCGAGAGAGAGAGAGAGAAAGAAAGGGAGACCGAGAAAGAGAGAGAGTGAAACACAATACATGGCTACTAATGCCCTGAGCAGACCTCCCGCACTGTGGCTGTTTAGACTCCAGCATAAGAGCAGCCTTCATTTCTATCTGTGACAAAGACACGGGCACCCAGCTCTGAGAAGTAGGGCACAAAGGGATGGAAGGAGTGGGATTCAAAGAGAGCGGAAAAAAAGGGAAGGAAAGAAAAGAGAGAGAGTAGCAAGTGGCAAATTAGATGAGAAAGAATCCCGTCTTGATTTCATGAGAAGAATGAAATCACTCGAAAACCGTCACTGGGATTTCATGGGGGCTGACACAGCTAGCGTATAACACACAGCCGCCACCCCCAACCCCTAAGCCCTCGCCAAAGTCTGATTGATCAGTGAGTTCCCTCCATGGAGGCTAATTGATGTTGTCCTGTGGAGCAGCCCAGCGCTCACATGACGCACTGGGACTGAGGAGCAGGGCTGAAGGGAGCAGTGGGGTGGGTTTGGAGTGGGGGTCGCAGTAATGTGATCAGAAACCACCGGCGGGCTGGGCTCCCTCCTGCCCTGCACTCTCTCTCTCACTCTCACTCGCTCGCTCCCTCTCTCTCCATCCTCCATGTCACTCTGCTAATTGCACCAGAGAGACGAAGGGAGAGAGGTAGAGGGGAAAGAAAAGCATAGGAGGAAGAGATAAGAGGGGAGTGGAAACTATGGTGCAAGAATGGAAGAAAGGAAGAAAGACTGAAATAGATAAATAAAAGGAACGCTAAAACGAAGAAAGGCTTTTAGCAAAATTAAAGCAAAAAAGGAGATTAGCAAGAAAAGACAATCTTTCCAATCCATCTTACCTTGCTCTTATTATAGCCATCCCTCTGAAGTGGTTCCATCAGGCATGCCCTAAACCCACTAGTGTTTACAGCCACATCCAGCAGCCTGTGGCCCACAGTGTCCAGCAGCCCTGGGACCATTAACCGGCCCTGTCCACCCTTTTAGGGAAATGGAGTCAGCTAGGAGTCCAGGAATGCAAATGGCTGTCCCGGGGTGCCATTGGCGAAAGCTGATGGGGTTGTGGGGGTTGTGATGGAGAGCTGATCCAGAGTGTGCAATTGAGAGGGATTGAGGGAGGGGCTCCCGTCTCAAAAAAAAGAAATTGTCAGATTTACTTAACTTAGTTATGTCAACCGGTCCCACGAAACTAGGTTAAGCAGATCTAACCAAACTGTCCTTATTCAATGCTATATAATATGATTAAGCTAAATTTATGAAACACAGTTATGTTGAGCTTATTCAATACAGTTATGTTGAACTTATTCAACACAGTTATGTTGAGCTTATTCAACACAGTTATGTTCAGCTTATTCAACACAGTTATGTTGAGCTTATTCAACACAGTTATGTTGAGCTTATTCAACACAGTTACGTTGAGCTTATTCAACACAGTTACGTTGAGCTTATTCAACAATTATGTTTAATTTATTTAACCCCTTAAGGCACACCCGCCCATATAAACCCCCCCCCCATATTCTTCTAGAAAAAACTTGAGGGTGTCACCTTTCCAATGGTATGAGGCACATCCCTGAGTCTAAAACTATGTAGGAACTGTCAAGCTTTCAATTTGGGTATGCCGTTGTTTTGAAAAAAAGGAAAAATAGGGGTGTGCCTTAAGAGGATAAAATGGTTACATTTAATTTATTTAGCAGTTTCAATTTCAACTGAACCATTAAAACGAATGTAGTCGTTTTTATGTTGCAGTAATTTGTTTCATCAATATGCCCGGATCAAATAAATGACACTATTAACTTGCTTTACCTGCTTTTATTAAAATTCAAACTCAGGAAAAGTGTGGAAATAAACACACAGGTTTAACACTGCAGGTTCCACAAACACAAATGACTACAGTCAGTGCTCAATATGCAATAACCCTATCTCTCCTCACTCACCCCCTTCTCTCCACCATTCTTTCTTCTCCTCTCCAACTCCTCCTCCCCAACCCACCCCCACATCAGTAAAAAACAAAACCACACACATAAGCCAAACACTGCTTAAGTTAACTATTTTTCTGTTCACTTATTTGCCTGTCTACTCTTAAAGTGAAATTTGACATTTACAGATATACAAAAATCAACCTACTTTTACTCTTTAAACATTTAGCAGACTCTTCTAGGTAACTTATTGGAAGGAAAAAAAAACAACAACAAAAAAAAACAACTTAGGCTAGTCCTTATTCCACTAAAACAAAACAAAAATCTCAGAAATATTGTTCTTTAAATTAAGGACAAAATGTAGGTCATTTTAAAACTTTGCCAATCTCATCCTTATTTTGTAGGCTACAGATAAACAAAATTAAAATGTACCTTTCTCCCTCCAGAGTTTTTTTTTTTTTTTTTTTACTTTTAAACACGACTTTGCTACAAAGCTAAGCTTTAAAAAAAAAAAACACAGACATTTTACATCTGCAGACAGATGTACCACAACTAGGCCAGCAAGTTTGTCCCTGAAAAAAAAAACTGGTAGACTGTTCTGGAAAATACACAAATGTCCCCAGTCATAGAATGTGTAAGTGGGATATCTGGCTACACATTATAACAAATGTAAATCTTTTACAATGCCAACCAGTGTCATTCTTAACCCAACACTTAACTTAACTATTTTTATATTTTTATCCTATTTGCCTGTCTACTCTAAAAGTAAAAATTGACTTTTATTTACAGATTTAAAAAAAAATTATAAAAACCTACTTTCTTTCTCTCCAGAAATTATTTGTAAACATTTAGCAGACTTTAAACATTTAGCAGACGCCTTTATAGGTAACTGTTACTAGAAAAAAAAAACCCTTAGGCTAGTGTCCTAAAAAAAAAAAAAAAAACAAAAAAAAAATCTCAGAAATATTGTTCCTTTTAAAGTCAAGCACAAAACGATTAACTCTTCCTATCAGACAAACTGTCAATGTCTTCCTTATTTTGGAGGATACACATAAACAAAATTATCATTTTTCTCTCCAGAAAGTTCTCTTTTTTTTACTTTTAAACCTGACTTTGCTCCAAAGAAAAGAAAAAAAAAAAAAAGGTTCCCCCCCCCTTTCTCCTCACTTCCCTCTGCCCTCCCTCCATCACCCCACCTTCTCTGTCCCCTCCCTTCCAGCTCTTTTCCCTCCCCTCTCCGAATCCCTCACCCCACCCCTCCATCAACCCCACCCCCCAACCTCCCCCATCTCTCCTAACTGACTTCTGCCCCCATCAATTAGAATATAGCCTAACTTACAGCTTGTTAGAAAAGCAGGTGGTACAACAATTTCTATACATGCAAACACACAAAACACTTCAATGTTGAACCTGATCAAAGTTCAGAGTCTGTGTACTGCTGTTCAAAGTTCTGAGTCCTGTGCACTGCATGCAAGATTAGCCTTGCAGTTTGCAGACCTGCACCTTTGTGGAAAGCCTGTTGCTGTCCAACTCCATTACGACTTTCTGTAGAAACTCAAATGTGTGTCTAAGATCCTTTGGGTACCTCAAGTTTAAACTGTAGATCAGGCCGAGCAGGACTGCACACCCAGCTGCCACATTTCTCAGATCTTGCAACACTTCGACTCCCTCAATGATTACACCCACATCTTCAGGTGGGTCTTCTGGCTCTGCTCCCTCATGTCGAATCACATAAACTCCCAAGACCAATTCCTCCAGTCCTCTCCTTGCACCAGGATCTACATCCTGACAATAAAATGAAAACATGGAAAACAATCATGAGAATTAGAAAAACCCTGTGAACATAAAATCTATAGATCAGGGGTTTTCAAACTTTACTGAAACAGGGACCCCTCATGGAGCAGAAAAAAATCCAAGGACCTCTCATAATTCCAACACAAATTAAACCATATAGGCATCTATCCAATTTTTCAGGTAAATACTAGGTTCTATCTAGTAGCTTTAGGTGTCGGGCTTGAAGTTCTCACAGACCCTTTGCATTATGATGTCCAAATACATTTGCACATTTAGCAGACGCCTTTATTTAAAGAGACTTACATTTTTCAGCTATCAATTACTTGAGGGCCACTCTCCCAACTTAGGGTTAAGTGATTTGAACCCACAATTTGAACCCCCAGTTCTTTCACAAATACTCATGCTGAATTTCTCAACTTTTTACCTTTTGTAAAAATGTATTCCAGACTACCACTTTAATATAGACTAAAATTACCATACCGTTTAAACAGGTAAAATAACACTTGTTGGGCTATGATTCATTGATTTAAATCATATCACATGATTTCATTACAATGTACCTGGTAGTCCTTAATGAAGCATTCTGGATCTTCATTCAGGTATACGCAAAGCGCTTTTATAACACTTTCTTGGCGTGTTTCAGTCGAGTGATCCTATGAGGGATAGACAATGTTTAACAATTTGCACATAAGATAGAACATGTCATGTTCCCATTACAGTGTTTCCCCACACATAGGCGAATTTGTGGCGGTCACAAAATTAGGCGAGAATGAGAATAAGACAGGCGGACAAAAAAAAAAAACGAAAAGTCAACCAAAAAGAAAGTATGATGATGCGTTTGGATCCACAGTTGGGGATGAAGAGCGACTCGTGTGTCTTCGACAACTGGCAGCAGACAGTATGAGGCCTAACATTGCGCAGACACTTGGAGACTTCACACCCAAATCATGCTGATAAGCCAATCACTTTTTTTCAACGAAAACTCGCAGAATACCGTTAGTAGGAAAAGCGAATGGTGAAAGCTGCATTTGCGAAAGATGCGCAACTGTTCTCCGCTCTTTGCGAGAAGATGGGAGCTGATCATAAATCTGTGCTGTTTCACAGTGGAGCCAGGTAGCTCTCCCGTGGCAAAATGCTGTCGCGTATCCTTGAGTTCAGAATGGAGATACCTGTGTTTTTGGAGGAAGAGTGCATGTATGAGGGAGTGGGCAAATTTAATGAGATTTAATGAAAACCATTTCTGATGAAACTGGCTTAGGCCTCTCTCAGTGAAGTTGCAAGTTGAACAAATAGTAATGGGAGGGTACAGACAAACAGGGAGAAGGACAGATGTTTCTAATTATATGGAAATAAAATCTAATACAGTCATGATTTTTCTACTTTCGCTTTTTTTCTATTTTGTTTTAAGCATCAGACAGATGTCAGACCAGGATCCTTAGAAAACTTAAGCTTGGTAGTTATTGTAGACATATCATATGGAAGACTTTTTATACCAATATTTACTGCAAACAACTTAAAACATCAGTGCTTATGTGATGCCTCTGCAGCGCATAATCACTGGTTTGGAGAGGTCACATGATCACAGGTCACCAAACTTCACCAAAAACACCCAATTCCTAGACCAAGGCAAACACCTGTGCTGTGGTCATGTGGCACTCTCGACACCAGTGAACAAGGGCTGCACAGGCAGCACATAGCCCTGAAGGGGGACAAAAGATGTCTGTCTGATGGTGCTGTGCTGTGGTGTTTGGAGTAAGACCTACCCTACTAGGGTATGCAGGGGCTCGGTGGTGGGATGTCTCCTGTGGCCCCTGGGGAAGCCCCTCCAGCAGCTAATTGTTTCTAATTCTGTGACTAGCCTCTGTTGTAGAGGACTCATGAGGAGAAGTGCTTTCTGCTTTGTGGTTTCAGTTGCACTGCCGTGTAACAGTTCTTGGTTGCTAAATGTTGAAGGCTTTTTTTATTACCTCAGTTTTCTGAGAGGTCATGAGAGGGTGTAACATGACAGGAAAAAAAACGACTGCAACAGATCACACCATGAACAGTGCTCTATTTTTAAACTTCAGAATCATATTCTTTTTCTTTTTTCTCTCTCTCGCTCTCTCCTTCTCTTTCTTCTTCTTCTTTCTCTCTCTCTCTCTCTCTCTCTCTCTCTCTCTCTCTCTCTCTCGCTGCATATACCACTCTCGCTTTAATCAGATTTGGTCATCATCTCATATTTCTATTTTTATGTAATAGTGATAAATTGTATTATGAGCTGTCCTTGTTTGACTTTGATGGGGTACCAGGGAGGAAATGAGTTCCCTACAAAGGCTTGCCTTGTGCTCGTCACCGCACCGGCTTTTGCTCATTGGGCTCCTGAGACCACCAGACTAATTCGATTACATGATGTCAACATTACTGATGGTACAGAAGGTGATGTATCATGGAGTCGAAATGGAAAATTCCTTCATGAACTCGTTTGGTCTTTGACTCCAGAGCAACTCGGTGTTATTCGCTAAGTCGTCCTGAACGCCCGCCTGGCATTTGGCACGTCATCCAGCGCATGACTGGTGCACTCATACAGTCTGAATTGATGGGAAGTAACCCAATTCAAATTAAATAAATTCTCTCATACAGCCCTCACTTCACATTTTACGGTTTCATGTTTTCCTTTTTTTGGCATTTCCAGCCGTTTGACTCACTACACTTTTATCTCCTAAAGTGCCTGTGTAGTGTACGAAAAGCTTTAAAAATAAATATTTCACTTTCCATTTTGTAACATCTTACAGTAGATCTCCGCGTTGAGTCGGGCCATTGGCCTGCCCGTAAAAAAGCACTTTGTGGTGGAGTGTTTTTTTTCTGTTCTTGAGTAAACAGACGTGGGATATTTCTTCTCCTGCAGCGAGGCCAACTGTAGCCATATTGAACAGCTCTCCCATTAGTGTCAGTGATGAGCCACTGTGGTTTACTCCCGACTGCATGGGGCAAAGATGTCTGCCCAGCTGTTTAGGTCACAGGAACAAATATGGAAAGAAAACACACGTCCATCACCACCATTGGCAGCAGAGAGCATGTGCATTCAGTGCACTTCTTGAGGTTTATAAGTTTGGTTTATTTTTTGCCTTCTCCCTCTGGAGGGGAGTTTACATGGCCTTCTCACCTCATCCGTAGTAGTTAAACTCCAAACCCACAGCGTGGTGCTCGCCCCCACTGCTTCCACACACAAGCATACACACACACATACACACAAACACATACACATACACATACACACACACTTACACACACGCAAACACACTCACTCACACACACCCCTTCAATAATCAATACATCTGTGCATGTTAGTAGGCTCTGGGCACAGTGGCCTAGATCCAGCATTTATAGGTACTTGTCTTTGAATTTCTATATATGCTTTTACATAAATAGTATGTATTTATGCCTTCGTGTTTGTGTGTGGATGTGTGTGTCTGTGTGTGTGTTTAAGTGGGCATCTGTGTGTGTGTGTGTGTGTGTGTGTGTGTGTGTGTGTTCACCAAAAAAAATGAAAGCACATATACAGTATCAGAGGATCTGAGCGCACTTGTGTGTAGCAAGCCTTTCACCCCCACCCAGACACTGGAGACACTCTCTGAGCGCTCTGATAACAATGCCTTGATTGAAGTTGTTTGGAAGAGCTCCTGGACCGGGGCCTTTGCTCTCCCCCTGTCCCACGCTGTGGTGGGCAGCAGGGGTGGAGGGAGGTGGCTTGTGGAGGGCTGGGGTGTCAGATGGTGGAGAGGGAGAGGGAGGGGGAGAGGGGGGGATGGGAGTGGGTGTAGACTCCTGCGGTGCACTGTCCCAGGCAGCGCTTCACTGCCCCGGGCCGTGGTGTGACCTCGTTGGTCAGTGAGAGGCCCGTAATTCCCTGTTTGGCCATGGCGTCGCTTTGGTGGTCACGGCGGACCCATTGGCAGCCCGGGCAAACACGAAGGCCAAGCAAGGCCACTCTTTCAGCTTGGCGTAGTGTCTCTACTAAAAAAGTATGCATTCTGTCGTGCTTTTCCTTTCTGATTTGGTGTGCTCTGTCCACATTTGAATGAAGTCTCTCATAAAAGATTTTCACTACACTACAGTTTAGACACTGTATATATAGCCAAATACTATTATGCTATACATTTTATATACTATAAAATGTTTCCTGAAAATTCTTTATATTGTGGCAATATAAGATATGATATTTTTTGTAGTATAGAGTAAAAAAAAGTAATTTTTAAAGAATATAGAATATGTAGAAAAAGAGAGAATATTAGGAATCCTATTATCTAAATTCATATCAACTAATCATATAATCTAGAGGTGGCATGGCTATGAATAATTATCTGTTTAACTACATGTATCATCTGTGCTGCAATTACTTAGTTCGTCTGTGCTGAAATCCTTCTTAGTTCTTCTCTGTCTTTCCCACTTTCCCCAGCAGTAAAACAGTGCAAGTGTATTAGAGTCTGTTGAGTTGTAAAGTGCAAATGAGCCATATGTCCACAGAGAGCTGTAAGCAGCTCTCTTCCCAGCGTAGGGTCACGGGGGTGAGCTGGAGGTGTTTGCTATCCCAGCATGCCTTGGAACCACGCATGGTTCAGGAGACAGTTGCGAGAGTAGTAGACCGCCCACACCGAAATGTTTTCCCTGTTCTTTTACTCCTGTTATAATTATCAGCAAAAGATGTGTGTGTGTTGTGTGGTGTGTGTGTGTGTGTGTGTGTGTGTGTGTGTGTGTGTGTGTTACATGGGCATGTAGGAGAAAGGGAGAGAAATAAAAACAGAAAATATGAGCTTAGGAGTGGAGAGTAATTGATTGTAGTGAAACAGAAAGAGGAGGAGAGCAATCGTGGGAAGAGAGAATAAAATTGGGAAATGGAAAGAATACGAAAGCAAATGACTAAAGTGTGAAAGAGGGAGAAATGAAAAGGGAGCAAAGAATACACAAAGGGATTGGGAGATCACTGAGCGAAAGAGCAGAAAAAGAGAGAGGCTATGAGAAATTGTGAGGGAGAGAGAAAACATGGGCAAGAGAAAAGAAAAAGTTTGGGGAAAGAGGGAGAGAGAGTCAGAAGAAAAAGAGAGAGAGAAGGATGAATTGTTTGAGGGAGTAAGAGAGATGCTGGACACAGAATAGAAGGGTGAGTGGGAGAGAGAAGGAAAGAGTGAGTGAGGGAGAGAGAGAGAGAGAGGGAGAGAGAGAGAGAGAGAGAGAGAGAGCGAGAGAGAGAGAGAAAGGGGTCATGTGGACTTCCTGGTTCCTGGCACAGGGCCCGGAGCTATTTTGGGCAGCCGGGCCTGAGACCGGCCCCGGCTCGGCAGATCCACGGCTGCAGAAATCAAAGATGTCACTGAGCAACAACATCGTGGAAAGGCCACTGCGTTCACACAGGGGCCCCAGTCTCTGATACAGAGAGCTGATAGCAGAAAAAATAGATAGACATACAGAAATAAGAGGGATAGTAAGAAAGACAGACCAATACAGGGAGTAAGAGAGAGAGAGAGATAGAGAGAGAGAAGAGCTGTTAGCTGATGAGCCCTAACCCTGACCAGTGTGCTTATCATAAACACAGCAAAGAGAAGCCTGAGAGGCCACTGATGGGATGTGTGACCTTTGTCAGAAGTCTCCAAAAACAGAAGGATTGTGCTCTTGACACCCCCCCCCCCCCTTTCCTCTAAATACCCATCCGCACCCCCCTCTCTTTCCTCCGTCCTGATGGATGGATGGTCCCTCTTTCCTGATTGAGTTTCAGAGGGCTCACTGAGGGCTATTGAGTACAAGTGGACATGGATGTTAGGGCTTGAAGACCCCCACCCCCTAGTTGAGCCCCCTTTGCTCTGGCCTTTTGACTCCATTGATCAGGGCAGGAGAGCATGGAGGGACACGCTGCTGGAAGGGTTAGGTGGGTGGGTCTTTTGTTAAGTCAGGAATGCCACGGGGCCAATGTAGGAAATGGATTTAAATGCAGCCTTGACCAATGCAGTGTTTCACATTTGTTTGAGAGTGTGTGTGTGTGTGTGCCTTTGTGTGTATGCGTCCCTGCGTGTGTATTTTACTGTGATTGTGTGTGTGAGTTTTTATGTCTATTACTGTGTGTGTGTGTGTGTGTGTGTGTTTATTACTGTGTTTATGTGTGTGAGTGCCCTCTGTTCTATTTTTTTTCTCCTGACATTCCATGGAAACCAAAACAATAGAAAATGAAAGTGATAGTGTTCTGTAGTATTCTGGTCTGCTGTACCATGAACTCCACCTGCACAAACAACCCTCAGTAAACACCAAAACAACCAGGGCAGAACCTGTTTGTTTGTTTTGCCACTAACTGTTTGCTTTGCGCCGTTTCCCCTGTGCCCCTTTGCAGACGATCGGTCATCTTCAGGCCCCATGCCCCGCTCCATGGCCGGCGACCTGGGGGTCTCCCTGGCACCTCTGGCGGGCGAGCGTAAGTCGGCCGGCCCCGTCCACTCCAGCCAGCCCATGCTCTTCACCTTCGACATGCCCGTCCGCCATGCCCACGGCTCCCTGCCAAACTCCGCCCCTCAGGACTACCTCCTCCTGCACCAGTGCCTGAGCAGGAAGACGGAAAGCACTCGGTAAGAGGTCGCGACCTTAACCTAACCCAACCACCCCCTTTCCCCCCTCCCCTTGCCTGCACCTCCATCCTCAAGGTAGGAGAGAGCTGGGAGGGAAAGGGGTGTGGTGGGGGGATGGGGCTTCCTCTGTTCTGTCACATAAGCCCAGGCCCACACACACACTGAGCCAGACACCCAAACTGCCTGTGACACTGAGATGAAACTGATATGGCTTTCAGGAATGTGGCTGGGGGACCATCTAGCTTTATCAGCCAGGGCAGGCGAGCAGCGGATGAGGCAGATGTGGGCTTGTTAGGGTGGTTGGCACGTTTGAATTCAAACCACTCAGGTATGTGTTTACTTAGGATGGCCTGCAGAGAGAAGGAACCGCCGAATATGGAAGGGACTTAATTAACTTCAATAATGTTAGGATTAAAACGCACATTCTCTAGTTGTGTGTTTGACTTCCCTATGTTCCGTGTTCAGATCCTTTAACGACAACCTTCAATGGATGTTTAGTTGATCTGGGTGGGGCAGGTCTTCGAGGGCCGATTTCACAGCAGACATTTTTCCAAGAAGCCATTTTTCCAAGAACAGTCATTAAGATTTAGTGTAGCAGAATCAGATCTTTAATTAGATGTTGTTGATGACACCTGCGCTGATCCTGTGACTTCTTGGGAAAGGACTGCTGCATTATATCTAATCTGCACACACACATACACACACAAATACACACACTCACATACATATATATTTTCTCCCTTACCTTCACTATCACACACACATAGCATTGACTTCTTGACTTCATCACCAGCTCCTTCGCCAGGTTTCTCATCCTCAAGCACTGTTCATGGGTAGTCTTTAACCACCACATCCCTGGCACGAAATGACAGATTAATAATAATTCCACATCTCGAGCGGTCCCGTGTGATCAACGAGCGTGGCCTCAGTAATCCATCAACCCCTCCCATCCCGACACAACCCTGACCACCCCCCACCCCCACCACCACCACCCTCCTCGACCGCACCCTAACAGACAGTCGAGAAGGAAAAACCACATGCAGCAGAGCCAACCCGCAGTCCGTATGTAAACATATTCACACATCCCTGAGAACAACCAAATAACAATGTGAAGAATATTGTGCGTCTTATTGTACATGTCGGTCTGCTGTATACCAAGAGCATTCTGTGCTAGCGGTCATCGTACTCCCTCGTCCCCACCTCTCTCTCGCCTCCTCTCCCCTGCACCGGTCGTTAATCAGAATGACCTGACACCAGGGCGACTAATCATTCTCCACATCCAAATTAGATATTACGTTATGGTCGTTAGGAGAGGGCAATATGGCAGGCCCAAATGAATTGGGAGGGCTATAAATTGCACTTGAGCTGCGGGAGAGTCGTCGATTAATCATTAAAGATGCTGGAGGAGAATGCAGGGTAGCCTGATTCACCTTCTGAACCTGACACATCTGTGTGTTTGTGTGTGTGTGTGTGTGTGTGTGTGTGTCTTTGAGTGTGGGTCTGACACTAACAGGATGACAGCTCTCTGCCAGGTGGATAAAGTATTGATCTGCAGTACCTAAGAAAATAACTGGATCGAGATTTTTATAATTTAATTTATATATATTTAATTTTCGCTTTCATTTGTTTTAGTATGTTGGCAGGTTGATGACAGTTCACCACAGGTCTGTAGCAGAGCCAGTGTAATTAGCTGGGGTTCTGGGGTAAATACCAGAACTAAGTGAGGAGATTGTTGGCCCGCTTACAGTATTTGTCACACACTGGATAGTCTTCAACCTGCACAACAATTCGGCGTGCCATGCCAGCGGAAAAAACACAACAGTGACCTACATGTAAATGTTTGCACGAGGATGATACACGTAACTGACTTTATATCTGCCCTCCTCTGCCATTGTTCCATTCGTGCCCCCATCTGCACCAAAGCCTTCGCCCTTGCAGCTGGGCAGGGTAGTCTTCCTCACCCACAAGGACATTTCACCTCATTTGCATTTACACAGTGGTCTGAACAATGCTCATTGTCTCAAGGTGATTAAGAGAGACCAAAGCCTAAGGCAATGACCGGATGCATGCAGTGGACAAGATGCATTATGGGTGGAGTGAGGTGATAGGGTAGGATATTACAGAAAGAGAGAGAGAGAGAGAGAGAGAGAGAGAGAGAGAGAGAGAGA
>JAGFZM010001635.1:505592-518091 GCA_017657215.1 Limnothrissa miodon
ACACACACACACACACACACACACACACATACATGTACACACATACACACTTTCATACTAATACTACCCATGTGTGGTTGTACAGTGTAGGATCCCATATGTTTACCTAGATAAACATTCAGTGTATCCATAGCCTGTTCCTAATGACCACATGTTCACTCTTTGTTTTGCAAAGTGCATAGTTCTTTACATTCCACAATGCTGGTTGTTATGTTATTATGTCATTTAGAGTTTGTTTATGTCTTTGCTGCTGGGGCGGTTAGCAATTTAACACCCCAGTAAGCAAACATATGTGTGTGTGTGTGCGTGTGTGTGTGTACCTCAGAGACAGATTGAGATTCATCTTGGTGATATTCCTTTTCCCTTATCTCTTCTTTTGTTCTGAGGAAGAATATTTATATTGGACAATAGTGAATAAAGACATTAGCCTGCATGAGCTTGTTTTACATTTGAATTCGAATACAAACGAATATGTCTTCTTTAGAAGCCTTTTCTAACCCAACCCAAACACACATACACATCTCATCACTTCTTATTCTCTTCCTCAGCAAAACCCAGCGTCTACCTCACCAGCCGTGAGTGGTACCAGCAGCCCTGCCGCTAGGAAATGTGGGAATGTAGACTACCTGGCCTTGGACTTCCAACCAGGATCCCCCAGCCCTCACAGAAAGGTAATGGCTGCAACACAACAGTTGTAGTGCCTAATATCTTTATTTTCGGTAAAACCCTGGGAGAAATCAGCACTGTGGTAATAGAGACCAAAGAAATAACATAAAGAATCACCAGTCAATTCCATCCCCAGATTTCCAAATTTCCCCAGAGTAAAGGGAAAACAAGAGAAGTGAGAAAAACAATGTTATTTTATATGAATTTATTCATGCGTTCTGAGGCCGTTCAAAACAGGCTCAATGCTCAGAATTACACATGCACTCATTTTCTTACCATGATAAAGGAAGTATTAAAGAACACACAAGATGTATACAGTAGACACACTTGTCAATATATTTTTAAGTGATTTAAATAATGAAACTTAAAATCATTGGCTTTGTAATCCTTTGTATTGTCCAATTGCAGAGAAAGATATCGAGAGGTAGGGAGTAGAATACAAATCAACATTATGTGTCACATCAACATTATGTAAGACATTAGGGCGTAGACTTCATATTGACTTCAGTATAATAGAATGTTATAGATTATTTGAGGACTTATTTCAATCCATATTTCATTAGAGGTAAATCTGAATTGCACCTTTTAACCACATTTGCTTCTCTGTTCTGCACCAGCCCTCTACCTCCTCTGTCACATCGGATGAGAAGGTGGACTATGTTCAGGTGGACAAAGACAAGACCCAAGCTCTCCAGAACACCATGCAGGAGTGGACAGATGTGCGACAGTCCACCGAACCCCCCAAAGGGGTCAAGTCCTGACAGTAGCCCCCTTATACCCCTTCCCCCAGACACACAGACACTAACACACACACACAGACACACCCTGCAGATATGCAGGACAGAGAATGCCTACCCTCATCCTATTCTTCCTCTTCCTCCTCCTCCTCCTCCTCTGATGCCTTTTCTGAAAAGCACGCTTGCTGGGACAGCAGGATTGGAGTAAAGGACAAGGAAAGAGGAGAAGCTGGTGGAGAAATTATGACTTGTGGAGGGGTTAAGGTTGACTGGACTGTTAAGCCATAGCTTACACTTTATCATTGTTTTCCTCTTGTTCTTCTTCCTTCTCCGCCTACTATTTTGATTCCTATTTGCAAAGGCCTCAGCTCTAGAGGCTGAACAGCAGGGCAAGGGACTCCAACCAGTGAATGATGGACCTGTGCAAACAGCCCTCAACCGTTTGCCAAAAGCCGAGTTTGTCCTCATCATCCACAAACATTTCAGAAGCAAAGAACTATTTTGCAGCAGAGGACAGAATCATCACATCATGCGTGCATTGGAGAATTATATATTTATTCTACAGCATCAATAATAATGACAGAACCTTAGCTCAGCACATTATATGAAGGCCTCCTCTTTCCCGTGTTTGTATCGATGGCGTGCCAGTCAAATCACATTGCTATTTGACGGAGCACATTGATTCAGAAAAGGGCAGAGAGGCAGTGTAATTACTTGTTGTCCCTGTTTTATTGAACACAAGACTCAGCAAGAATGCCAAGACACATTTGTGTTTTGGTTCAAAGAACACTCGTCTGTCAGTTTTCCTTTAGTCAGCCACTGCAGCTGAGCTTTGCAGACCCTGGGCAAGAGGTTTGTCTTACCCAAGGGCTTTCGGTTTAGTTGCCTACAGCTTGACAACCTATGTAAACAACAACCGCAGCCAATGAGGTTAAGTCGCTCAGTTTGAAGCTTCAGCAATAATTCTGAATGGCTGACGTCTTTCCCAAAATCGACCCCTAATCTGTACAGTTTCTCTCAGTCTACATCTTGAGATGCAGTTTAAGGCCTTGATATATCTGTGACAGTGCAAGGTGTGTGAACCAACATTGAGTTTCTTTTTGTAGGTTAAATTTGTGTTGTTTACTAGCAGTGCAAAAATACAGGGGACCTTTCCGAAAACCTCTCACCTCCAGTTTGTTTTGGAGCAGGTGGATTTCTGGTTGAATGATGTCATGCAGATGAACCAGCTAATGCCTATCTAATCTCCTGCAGTGAACAGCTCGACCATCTGGCTCTCAGTGCCATCCCAACAGCATATAGACCACGTGTAATGGCAAGCATGCAGGAACCCACTAGGGAGTGCATCCAGTAATACCCTCTGCATGAGTGAGCGTGTGCCATTGCTCTCCTCTCGTGAAGCCATGTAGATGTAGTCTGAATAAATCTGTGGCAAAATGGCTGTTATAACGTGATATGTGCACTGTAGAATTGCATTCTTTTGAACAGGAGCCACGGGTAAATGCATTCCTTATTATAATTATTTTCATTTCTTATTGTTTTCTTTTCCTCAGCATTGCGTTGGGCTGGTGTGATGAATGAGCTGTGTGGGTCCATGTGGATACACACAATCAGTCATTAAGAGTTGCTTCCCACTGGAAATTGTTTCATGTGCCTTGCAGTGCATTTGTGAGCATCCTAGTCACTGCTCCAGACAGATGGCCGATTAATGAAACAGATGTACTTCCTTAAACTTCTCTAACTCCCTGTGCAAGTGCAAGACCAGCCAACCTGGATTTGTGTTTACTATACATTAGTTATTGTGATTACTGTGACCACAGTTGGTCATTTGGTTAATGCAAGATAGGCAGCAGAGCCATAATGTAAAAGGAAATAGGAAATATGGTGTTATTTCTTGAAGCTCGAGCTCTAATCCCCATCCATAGACTACTGTATGACAGTGTTCTTTTGGAAGTGTGTCAAATTCTCCATGAGCTTCAGGCAGTGATGTTCAAACAGACTATTGATTGCAATCGGTTTCTAAATTGTAAGAATGTTGTAAATCTTGAGAATCACAGGGAAATACAATCCAGTATGTTACATGGTGATAGTGGTCCTTTTAACTTTTTGTACTAGCAAAGGAAACACAGTTCGTTCATTTCAATCAGGTCCAGTAGATGAAGATGGACTCAAACCTCCCAAAAGCTTATTATTGTCCAGTCAGGTTGATGGATGAATCTGTAGAGGAATCAACTGTTTTGAAGTTCAGCAAAAGACAGTCATTGAACATGGGGCTGGGGAAAAGCTCATGCCTGAGCTCAGCAGAATCATCCATAATCTCTAGGATTGACAAGTAGGTTTGGATGATTTAAGACAGTCCCCCCTTCATCATTGATGACTGATGACCCCCAGAGTACAGAATCTGTAAAATTGCACTGATAAACCTTCTTAACAGACTGTAACTTGTGGAAAACAGTGAGCGTGACTTATTAAGTATTTTACTTAATATCCATTCAAAAAATATCCTGGTATGTAATTTGTTGTTTAAAGAGAGTTCTTGTAAGTGAATGAATTGTGTATGTGTTGTGTTAGGATATATTGTATGATCTAGTGTGTTGAGACTGGCTGTCTTGGCAGGAAATCTGTTGCAAGCGTTTGAAAGTTAAGAGTTGACTTTCAAGCAGTGTAGATTTTTACCTGTTCTATTGCTACTACTGTAAAGCATTTCTATCCAACAGTGGATTGCTTGTGAATTAATTTATTAATTTATTATGTGTTTTGCCGTTTTAAAGTTTTTTGGGAAGAAAAAAAAAAACAAAATGTGGCTCTACTAACATCATTTTATGCTATGTGTCTTCTTTTTTCTTGTTGTTGTTGTGAAGCAATATGCCAAACAATGCCAGTGTAATGGTATAATGTGGTACCTTTGGGATACACATTTTGTTTTTCTAGTATAATAGATTCAAAATGTGGACAAAATAAAAAAACAGCCATGTAAAGGCTGGACTCTATTATTTCAATATATGATAGATATACTGCAATATCCTGTGTAATATCAAACCCTCCTGTTGTACATATTTATTTCATGTTGTTTACTATGTTCTGGTCACAATGGCTAGTGCATTTACATATGATCATATATAAATAATATCATGGTAGACTTCATTACCATTAGATATATATATATTTTTTTTATTATTATTTTTTTTTTTTTTTTTAAATAGATATATTTTTAGGGTATAAATAATGTGTGGAAACATAATAGGATAATTTGTTCACTATTTTTAGATTCTTCTTAAAGGGCTCATAGAGCACATTTTTGACCATCAGAAATTGTTCTTTGAGGCTCAATAATAGCCAATGCAAATTTGTGCGTCTGAAAGTGACCCATGAGCACAGTGCAGGCTCATTTAAAAGCAACAGGAGATTGGACCAGAGATGGTTCCAAAGAATCTTAGATTGGACCATGCAAATATAGAAGGTGGGTCCTATTGATCTTACTGTAGGTATCTGCAAGCCTCTTTTCAGATTGGCCCGTTTCAGCGCAGTGAAAACTAGTTGGAAATTTAAATGTAGAAGGAGGTGGGCGAGGGTGTTGAGGTTTTGGTACGGTCCATTGGATACCTTAAGCTACCTAAATTCAACAATAACGAGGTAAATGTGGTTTGACATTCTATGAGCCCTTTAAAGCCCAAGTACTGCTGGCAAGCAGCCCCTCGCATCCTACAGCAGTGGACACCAACTTTACGGCAACATATAAGGGAACAGTGATACAGTAAATTTATATCAGATGAAAGATTTTACATTGACAGCCAATGCGCCAACCTAGTCATCAGAGGAAAACATCAGTTGGCCAGTTCAGTACAATGCAGCTCCTTGTCCACCTGTTGACGAGGCAAAATAATCTGTCCATGACGTTGACCAGAAAACCAGACACCAGCTGCTGTCACCAGGACAGTGTAAAAAAAACAAGCCGTGACAATGGTTACCAAGAGGATGTTTTGGTAGGGGATGTGACCTAATCAAACCCCTTAGTGTCCAGCAGGAGGCGTACCAGACTCATGAGAAACTCCTCCAGTAGGTCCTGTAACCTGCTAAGGAGATTGGACGAGTCACTCTACATGATGACCTGACTGAAGAAGACATCACTCATTGTATTAACACACAAGCAATTGTGCACTTGCTTTCCTAAATCACGTCTTCATCTCCAATTAGAACTGATGAAGCTTTCTGGGAAGTTAGAAAATGTAACATCTTTAGGCTAACTGAATACTATATATACCATTGTCTGGATTTTTTATTATAATATATTAATTATAATATTCATAGACATAAACCATGCACATTCATGCATATTCATTATACTATATACAGTCAATGGTTTTACTAAATCATTGTGTATCTTCATTGTGACTATGTGCAGTATTCAGAAATTTGCACTTAAGAACATTTCAGCTATTTGTGGTGTGTGATTGTTTATAAAAATCTCTTTTGATATAGACATGCAATTTCAAATATCCCTACATTCAATTCTAATCTCATTCTCATTCAAAAAAATATTTTATCAGGTCTTTAAAGACATTAGGCAAAAGTTCTCGTTCATTTAGCCATCCAGTCAAAGACTCAATCCAATCCATGGTCTTCGTTATCACAGTTTTTTCTAGCCAATAGGAACCAGCTGCTTTAAATTAGTCTGGCTAACATATTTCAGTGCTACCTATTTGTCAATGAAATTGTCAATTTTTCCTCCACCACCACTTGATTCTCTTGACAGGACGCTTGGTGTTCTACATGTGTTCCGGGCACTTCTACTAGCTGGTTCTAGCTTCAGCTCCTAGAGGACTCAAATAAACTCAAAAAACCACTCCATTGGTCCAAGGCTCATCTCATGAGGTCTTCATAACACCCACTTTTATCCACTTCCATCAGCTGGTCACTAGTATTCATGATCAGGCAGGAATTACTTTGCGCAAGAATGGCATGACAAATTTGTCTAGCTAGCAAGCTGGCTAAGCGGAGAGGACTTGTTTTACCAAAACCTGAAATCAGCTCAATAACAACAATAACCCCCGAGAAGCGAACAAATGCTTATGGCTAGTGTTTAGACGCTTTTCATAAAGTGAAACAATGTAAAAGCTGCTGATGCATCAGGCTAGGACTAGGATGTCATCCACACGAGATATCGCATACTGTATTGGCCCTAGCGTCATCTTTATGATTTTCCACACTTGCTCTACTTTCTCTGTCCTAAGAGGATGAAGACAACAGCAAGTGTCCAGTCTTGGAATGTCTCCTCAAGTGCCTGTTTTTCAGGTGTCTCTCCCTCTCCATCTGTTGAGTGGTCATTTTCCTCAATGTCTGGATCAAAATCTTTGTTATCCTCCACTTCCAAGACATCCTCCTCTACCTTTGGTTCAATTCAGTGCCCTCTCCATCATGTCCAAAAACCTGGACCAGAACTTCTTTGAAAGATACTGGTCTGTGGCCTACTCATTGTGCTTAGAGTGCAAGGGCAACACAAACATCAAGCTAGATGTATACCTGCAAAAGACATTGTTCAGTCTGAAATGTGTGTGTGAGTGAGGGAGTGAATGAGTTAAGGTGGTTTGTATAGGGATGTTTTCTGTTTGATGGATGAATATAGTCCAGATACTCACTCACTTCCTATGGCGGTCATTTTTGACCGGGAACACCACAGGTGTAACAAGTTTGAGTAAAACACTCAAAATTCAACAAAAGTGGTGATCATCACTTTTACATGTTCAAGTGCATGGTGTGGAGGATATCATTAGGCCTTGAAGCAATCAGATGTAAAACACAACATTTATGAGAGTTTTAAAATATAAATCGGTCAGGTTTGACCCGAACACGACAGAAAGGTTAATTGAATAGCCATCAGATCAGAGGCTTGTTCAGTCCACATTAAGTATGAGGCAATGCCATTTCTTTGGATGCCCTATGGACAGCATTCGCGGTTGCAGAAAAAAATGTTCTCCATGTATACAACAACTCCAGGTCAATCAGGCTACTGACTGTGCATCTCACTGGAAGTGACACACACCATTATAATTTGCCAATGTCTCTTACATTCTGATAGTATCCTCGCCACCATGTGTGCATCTTATTCGCTTTGTCATTCTTCTTCACAGGTTTCTTTGCTGCCTCGATCTCTTACTTTATTAGCCTGTACTGAAATTTTATCTGTTTCACTGCCTTGGCCTTCCAGCTTTTCCAGCTCAATGACCCTCGACAGGTCAAACTGATTGGCTTTGGTGTCTTTAAAAGCCACCGCTGCTCAATGAGCCCTGGCAGGTCAAACTGATTGTCTTTGGTGTCAAGCCATCGCTGCTGCTGAGAGCACCCTAAAGGAAAACAAGCAGAGGTCATAAACCTTTTGAGTAAAATGTGATATCAATGATGCATGCAGTAACTTACATCCATTTACAATTTACCAGCAGCTGAGATTGACCAAACCTGGAAAATCCAGGGAAAATTACCTGCGGAGCAACATCAGGGGTGGCCTGTTTCTTGAAATGCTACCATTTCCTGGGATTCCATTCTTTGATCTGAGCAGCCAGGTGTTTGATACCCTGAAGGGTAATCACAGAAATAAATAGAAGAAATAATACTAATTTGAAGTTCTATAATGTTGTCTTAAAAAGCAAGGTTCCTGATGTATTTCATAAGCCTCTGACAACTGTAGACAGCAGGGCCTCTTCTCTCGCTTTGCGATTTCTCTCCTATTCCACACTCTCCAGTATGTGCTCTCTCTCTAGAGCAATCTACATTTGATACTTCTCTCAATGTTCCAGCTGTAGCTAAAGCTCAACAGTCTCTCTGATTTTCAGTATGCATGGGGAATACTGACCTTCCCTTATATCCCACTATGCGGTTGTTGTGGTTACAGTTAATAAGTTGAATTCTCTCAATGTATACAACAACTCTAGGTCAATCAAGCTAGACTGGCCTGTGCACTCACCCCACTGGAAGTGACACACATCATTATAATTTGCCAATGTCTCTTACATTCTGATAGTATCCTCCCCACAATGTATGCATCTGATGTGTAACACAAACATTACAGTAGGCCTATGTCTGAAATGTACTGTGCTACACTGTTGTTGTTTCATCACTCATTCATGCGCATATTGCTTGTAATCCGCCTGTTTCACATTTGACTCCAGCATTAGTTAGTTGTAGAATTCACATAATACAATAATTTAACTTTCTTGAAGAGCATGCTATGAAAGCATTTATTTTAAAAAGCAATTATTGCCAGTAGCTCAATTTAGAATGTGTGTTAACCATATAGGCCTGACTTTGTATGGCAATCAGCCAAATGCACTTGGAACTCTTGCGATGTTTGACAGCTTTCCATTGTAGGCTACAAATATTGGTGTAGCATAAACTAAATAACTAGTCTATAGAGTTACCTATAGAGAGTATGAGAGCAAAGTTTTATTTTTTAAGTTGTGTTTCTTGGTTAAGAATGACACCATGAGCTGACATATTATATTGCCACCAGTTGTCAAATTAATATTTGATTCTTTTGTAGTGCAAAGGCAAAATATCATAATTCTTAGTCACCTGATTCACTTGCCAACCCTAAGCCCAGGTAGGCATACCGCTCTTTTTTTCTAATTTAGTTCCACCAGAGAATTCCACTGATTCTAGTCTGTCGTCCTGACCCGGAAGTTAATATTCTATGAGGCGGGCTTCTTCAGTGCGATGGGGAGCATTTAATAAGATATTTACCTGGGATTTTCCTCCTGGGAGCCCATATGACGGTATTTAACATACGTCTGAAATTGTATATAATTGTTTAGCGTTATTATGAAATTATACCGAAATATGTTGCTTTTAGTTAAAGTTTTTCTAACTAAGCTAAACCCCAAAACACGCTAACGTTTGTTGCTAATATTAGCGGTGTGTTTTATTTCTTCTAATAAGCAGTGTGTGAAATTGTATTGTTACTTTATACTAGTGCCTAATCTAGTACGACAATGTACAAAATGTCACTGTTTGGCTGTCCATTTGACGTTAAAGCCACACCAATTTGATAATCTATAAATTAAAATGAGCTAGTATGCTACTTACTCCTTAACATGTTTACCATGCTTTATCTTACTTTGACAGTACGTATGTAGCGCTGACCCTTATAAACCAGTCGTGTTCTTGTGTTTTTTAGCAGCTTGTTTCCTTTCTAGCATTTTTCCTAGATTCTGTGTAGTGATATTGACAACAAACCAGCCGTCAACGGTAGTGGAATGTACACTGTTGTTCTGGTCACCGTTAATGGCTGACAGTAATTAAGAATACTTGTCTCCTGCCAGGTTTTCCAATGGGGTCGTAAAGAAACAGACGTGTCGTCAAAAAAAAATCATACCGTGCAGTGATTAGTAAAAAGCGGAGGAATGCCGCCCGTGTCTGAAGTACAGATCGGAGGACCAGAGGAGGGCGCTGGCGGATTGTCCAGGTCTGATTGTCTTTGCCCAGTCTGTTTGGAGATATTCTTGGAGCCAGTGACCCTTCCTTGCTCTCATACCTTCTGCAAATCCTGCTTTCTGGAAACGGTGGATAAGGCCAACATGTGCTGCCCGCTTTGCCGCAAACGCGTTTCGACCTGGGCCAGACTTAATAGCAAAAACAAGACCCTGGTAAATAAGGACCTGTGGCAGCGCATACAGAATGCCTTTCCTGAGCAGTGTCAGAGACGATTGAGTGGGCAAGAGGACGACTGTTCCACATGTATGATTAATCTTCTCTTGTGTATGTTCAATTTACATGCATGCGTGACTGTAGGGTTGCTGCTGACATCTTTTATACTCTCCTTGCCAACAGCACAAACACCAACACCCAAAGTGTGCCAACCTGGAGAACTGAGAAGGGAGTATGAAGATGAAGTTAGCAAGGTAAGTAATCATATGATTTAGGAACTAATTGTGAAAGCGCCTCCCAAGCTGACGTGTTCAAATTTCTTTGTGTACCCAGGTGGAGAAGGAGCGGCAGGCCCTGGAGGAGGCGGAGCGGCGAGCCAGCGAGGAGTACATCCAACGGCTGCTCGCTGAAGATGAGCAGCGGCTTGCTGAGGAGAGGAGGAAGCAGGAGGAGAGCCAGCAACAGGATGAGTGGTTGGCCAGACAGATCAGCCAGGAGCTGGTAATCCTTAGTCTCTCCCGTAGCACTCAGTGGGGACTTTATGTACAATACCGCTTACAGTATGTCAAGTGCTTTTGAAAACTAAAGCAAGGAGAAATTAAATGTTTATAAAGCTTTTTTTTTTTTCTTGGAAAGTTTCGTGATCGACCACAGTTAACTGATTTGACACCTATGTCTTTTTTAAACAAAACCATCTGTTTACATCTGTATACTGTCTAAATCATGGTCTATGTCACATGTGAAATGTGGCTACTTCCTTTTTATGGTCATTAATGTATGATGTAATTAATGTCGATGTAATTTGACAGTTATTCAAGTGAAATGTTATTTTCTGCTTTGTTTGTAGAACTCTGATCCAGTCTCTCATGTGAACTCACAACCTATAGAGGTGCCCTTATCCCAGAAGAAGAAACCATCTGCAGGCGACATCCAGAAGTGAGTATAGGGATACTAAGTTCAATCTTTTTTTTCCTTACAGATTTATGAATTCCTTTCAGGGTCCGTGCATGTTGGTTCACTGAGCTGATCTTGTGCTAGCTCTATAATTAATGACTCCTAAAGGTCAGATGGTCTTAGCAAGCACATGGTGTGGTCAGAGAACGTTAAGTGAAAGTAATTCGGCAAAAAATGCTTTTGGAAATGCTAAACCTATTTGACGTGATCTTCGAGAATAAACGATGATTTCAGTTTCACAATTAGTTATCTGTCCAATGTCCATAGATGACTGTCATGAGGCCACTGTCTTCTCATCCTCTGTCAGGCAAAACCCCATTGTCACTGTGCCTCTCATTGATGGTTCTACACACCTACTATGAACTAAAACTGCCCTCTTTCATATTATCAGACAGTGCTTTCATTTTTGCCATGTTACATGACCCTTTAAATATTAAAGCCTACTGATGTAATAGGCATGACCTAGCCACAAACCCCCATAGGCTTTGTGTTTGGCCAGATCACAGCAGTATGATGTGCTCACCCTGACCAGTGGGTTTGTGGTTCTGTGAATCACGATGGAATGTGGTTTATGGAGGACGTTATAGTGCTTCTTTTGTGTTCCTTTCTGTTTTAAAACTTTGCTGAGTGACTAAGCTTCTGACTGCTTCTGGCATAATATATGATTATTTGGGATATTAACTGACTGAAATGATTCAATTCAATTAAATTTTATTTATATAGCGCATTTTTACAAAAGGCATGTCACAAAGCGCTTAACACAAGAGGCCCAATGAGCAACAGGGGCAAGGAAAAACTCCCTAGCAGCGTTTTTTGTTTTTACTTGTTATGGTAAAGGAAGAAACCTTGGGCAGTTCCGACGGCTCAAGG
The DNA here is from genome assembly GCA_017657215.1 of Limnothrissa miodon. Lineage (NCBI taxonomy): Eukaryota > Metazoa > Chordata > Actinopteri > Clupeiformes > Clupeidae > Limnothrissa > Limnothrissa miodon. The sequence goes on from JAGFZM010001635.1 coordinate 517,457, forward strand.
GGCTAGCCCAACTGCCTAGGGCAGGTTGTCAGTCTCTCAGATGGTGAGTAGTCCACTATTATTCCATTAGATACACAATACAAGAAAATTTTGGTATAAATAAAGTAATATAGGAGTCCCATTAGAATCCCAGGATATAGTCCCATGTCATTAGGCGATGTCAAGCCAGGGGCCAGTTGGAGCAGCCTAACTTTTTTTTTTTTAGGTGCACCCAATTTTTTATTATGTCGCCTTTAACAACAAAAGGTCACTTTTTATCCCTCCTTTCATATCGTCGACCCTTCAACGAATGCACTTTTCCCACCCATAGTGCCCGCACTCCCGACAGTATATACAGTGCACTGACTTATGTTCTTTACTGCAGTGTTTTTCAACCTTTTTTGAGCCAAGGCACACTTTTTCATTGAAATCACGAGGCACACCACCAGCAGATGAAAAATGGAAAAAAAAGAGAAAGAAACTCTGTAATCTATATACAAAGTATAAAGTAATTCTCACCAAGTGACTCAAGTGTCATGAATAGGAATCAAAGAAACACAAAGTAGTATTTTATACCTGAGACAGCACAGACACTTGACAATAGCTTTGCCTCATAGCCTGCTGACTCTCCTTTCTGAGAAGATAATCACTGAAGT
>JAGFZM010001635.1:518191-578498 GCA_017657215.1 Limnothrissa miodon
TTTTTTTTTTTTTTTTATATATATATATATACTTGGGCCTAACCTAAAATAGCCTATAGCCTTAATATTATATCAATGAAAGAGGCTATTTTGCAGTAGCCTAGTGTGCTGGAAACACTGTCATTTATGAATAATGATGCGCCAATAAGCTGAATGATGCGCCAATAAGCTGAATTTAGAAATTTAGAAAAAATAATGGCCTATGTAAAGAAATGAAAGCATTCCTGTTGCTCCATGATGGCTATCATAATCATAATTGCACACTGTGCAAAACGCATTTATAGGGAGGGAGGCATGGCCATTGATCTTGATCGGCTAATTCGTCAGGACATTTAAGGTGCTAACATCATGTGTAGGCCCTATTTTAACTGACAGACACACACGCAAACACACATCATCCTGCTTTCTTACTAGGCTACCGCATGCACTTGCGTGAGCATTGCCCAATTACCTATGAAACAACGTTTAGCACGTCCTTCCTTGTAAAACCAGCAACGTTATGAAGATGGAAATAAGGTTCGTTACTTTCGTTTTAACGCATCTTCAATTATTTTCTTGAACCGTATTTGGAGTTTAAAACTGCGTACAGGTTGGCAGGTATGCAATTAGGTGAAATTAGATAATTTCCCAGGCACACTGTTCCGCGGCACAGTGGTTGGAAAACACTGCTTTACTGTACCTTAGCCAGGGAAATTGATTTAACCATTCTTTCCTGAAAGAATATGTTTTGGGCTTTTTCATCTCATTACCGTTACCGGGCTCTACGTCAGTCTCCTTTGGTTCCGAGTCTTGGCTGCATGGAGTGACAGTAGATGTAGGAATCGGCTTTGTTTTCTTAACAAAGAACGTTTTAATATCTCTACCTCTCTTTATTTTCACGTATTTGTCGCCTTTATTTTCTTTAATCGTTTCAGTTCTCTGCTCACTGCTCAGGTCGCGCGCATTTTTTGAGCTGACAACAACTTGGAGTCACTGCTCAGTGCTTGGAGCAGTGAAAAGCACCACAGCCAATCAAAGGCAAGGACGCGCCCGAACTCTGTCTCTTATTGGTTTAGACCACGATACAATCAGGATAACCAGAGGATAACACAGAGAGATGATGCACTTGCGAAATAAATTCATGTTTTCGCCTGAGCAACGTCAGGTGCACCAGTGCGACCGCAAATCTTTTTCAGTCACACTTTAAAAAATTTCGGTCGCATATGCGACCAAATTGGTCGCACTCTGGAGCCCTGTGGAGGCTGTATCAATCATGTCAGGGTCATCTGTGAAGCTGAAGGCAGCCCGCCCAGGAAGCAAGAGATGCAGGATCAGGCAGTGGAAGGCTGGGGTGACCCTCAGCAGGGAGGCAGTGGCATGGACCGTGGAGTGGGTTAAGGACCATTCAGGAGTGCCGCCGGATCACGTCGGAAGAAGGTCCCAGGAGAACCCAGGAAGCAAGAGGTGCAGGGTCAGGCAGTAGAAGGCAGTGATGACTCACAGCAGGGTGGTAATGGCATGGAAAGTCAGAGAGGAGAAGAGTTAGAACAGCCTCCATCAGATTTCAGAGAATGTGAGTTATATTGCATGTGCAACCATGTACAGATGTTGGCTAAGTGATGAGGGAGAAATAAGTGGAGAGGAAAGAGAGAAGAGGAGAAAGACAGAGTGAAAATTGTACGGCTTAACAGATGGGTGGATTGTGGCGGCATTAAACTATAGCAGCATAACTAAGATCAGAAAGCATACATTTTCATCTTTCATTTATGTTCTGATGGCATTCGCCTGGAAAAAAATATTTTTTTTGAAGAGAGCTTGCATGGAGCATTCAGTGATGTGAAGCAAAGATTATGATAATATAGCTAGTCATACCTTGACATTAACATTTCTATTAATTTGCCAGCCTTGTCAGCAGTATTACAGTAGGCTTCAGAATCATATACTTTTTTTATGCTGGAAACTGGGTGTGATGTAGTCAGTTTGGTACTGGGATCACTCTGTGTGCTTTTGGAAAAGCGCATGGTTCTTAAAACATTAAGTGTTATTAGAACTGATCAATTCCTGGAAAGAAGGTGACTATGTAGTTGAGTTGTGGTGCAAATGATAAAAAAAAATTCAATCCTTTTTAGTTTTATTTTCATTTTAACTCAGACCTCACTTCAAAGAAGCTGGTTGTGCATTATGGACATGGTTTCAAAGAAACACAAGCACTTTTTGTTTTCTTTGCTTCAGGTTTTTTGGTCCAGTCCGAAATAAACACATAAGTGGCTCAGATTCCAGTCCGACGTCAAGCCTTTGGGCCAACAAGGTTAGTCTGTCCTTTTCATCCTGTTATCACATTTCAGCAAGTCTGATAACACAAATGTCCCTAACCCTAACCCTGGCAGAGCCCCCTCTTTAACCTCAACAGCTCAACAGCCCATGTTAATGCATGCATGTGTCCCTCAGGAGAACATCCGGAATCTTGAGCTGTCCCTGCTCTCACCAGTGAGGAGTGATTCCTCAGCCAGCCGCAGCTTGCCCACTCTGGACTATTATGGCCCACAGGCCCATGGCAGCCGGGAGCAGTTCCCAGACCACCTCTCCTCTCCGCCCTGCTCTCCTTCTTCCATCTCGTCCTCATTCTCCTCTGCCAACGACTTTGACATCTTGGACATCACTGTGCCAGAAAGGTTTGCCCCTTCCTCCTCCTCCGCCTCCTCCTCCTCCTCAGCCAAAAGGAAGAGTGTGGTGATGGAGGAGGTGGGAGATGGAGGGACCTCCGGGATGCTGACCCCCAAACGGCTCTGCATTGCTCCCTCGGAAGCGTCGACATCAGCGTCGGTGGGTCCCAGTCTGCTGCAACAGCTGACTCAGCAAGAGGAGGAATTGCAGGAGCGTCGGCGACAGGAGGAGGAGGACCGGCAGCTGGCCTTGCAGCTGCAGCGCAAGCTGGACCGCGAGGAGCGCACCCGCGCTACCGACCGCAGCAAGAGCTCAGCTGACCCCTACCAGCTGCGGCAGAAGACCCCCCGGCGCTCAGCCCCCGCCGGGAGAGCCAGAGACGACAAGGGCATGCCACTGACACCCCCGGTCACCCCCTGCTCCTTCTCCTCCTCCTCCTCTTCATCTTCATCATCATCATCATCATCAGAAGCAGCAGCAGTACAGAGGGAGGACCAGACAACCGGGAGTCAGAAGCAACCCCAGGCAGGCCAGGGAAAGACACCAAAGAGAAGGCAGTCTGCACCTCCGGCTGCCCCTGCTTGTAGACCTGGAAAGCTACCTGCCCCCCCAGCCTCTCCCACCCCCACTGCTGCTGCCAGCTCTGCGGCCCCCACAGGGAATAAGGGCAGCAAGCAAATCACCATCACAGACTTGTTCAGCAGCTGGGCAAGATGAGCAGAGCTGCATGCTGCTGGGCCTGCCTGATTGATTTGATTGGCCCTGTACACTCACAGGTCCAGGTCTACATTTCACACGGTTGTTCTCTGGATTGCATTCCTCTAGCTTTTGTTATTTCTTTCTCTTGGCCTGGGATTGATATGGTCCGATTGGACAGACTGTAATTTCTCTGCTGCTAACCTTTTAAACTTTTTCTCTTCTTTTAATTTTTCTTTTTCTTACTTTAAATAGGATAGTTAATATTGTTTATGAAAAAATTTCTGCTATAAAACCTGTGCCTGGTATAGCAAAGTTTAGGGTTTGTTTGTAACTTTTACATACATTCATGTACCCCAATGTTTATTTTGATCACAAAACAAAAAATCTAATAAAAAGGAAGATATAATCTTTGTGTGTTTGTGTATGTATTTTACAGGGCCCCTCCCAGAAGCCTTTTATGTTCTCTGTTGACACTGTTTAAAATTAGACTCTCAGGAGAAAAATAGGATAGAGTGTTATAGACAAATCCCGTCCCAAAATGACTTGATTTATTTTGAGCGCATTCTTTCCCATCACAGGTGTCGGAGACAGAAAAATAAATACATAAACAAACCCTACCCGTGTTTACAGTTCCTCTCCCTTCCAAGGCCATATAAGGACACTTAATACTCTTTGAACAGCCCCGACTTCCTGAATTTGGGGGAAGGCCGTCGATTGGCGCGTGCTACGTGAGTAAGACCCCATCACCACCTAAAATCTGTCTGACTTACCCTAGACATCCACCCAGAGAGCCCTCCATTTAATATCTTCATATATACATATACATACCATTAAAAAAATAAGACACCACTTTAAATAGTAAACCCCATTTCGAATGGTCTCTTTTTTTTTTTTTTTTTTTCCAGAGCTGTATGTGTATCATATTGAATCTTCATGAAAAGAAGTTATGTCTGTGTCATAAGTCAGGGTGGCGAGACTACACAAGCCATGGTCCTCCTTCACGACTGGTCCCAGTGGTCATGTGATCCTCAGTGTCTCACGCAATGGCCCCTGCCAGGGGACGTGCCCTGAACCCCATTTTTTGTGTACTCTTTCCGCCAGTTGAACCTGTGGCTGGCAAAGGGGAACAATGTGTTGCAATGATTAGAGAGAAGTGGTGAGTCAAATTTGTTGCAGAATCATCTCGCTCATATTAGTAAAACAAATGTCATTTTAATCTGAGCTGTGTAAATCACAGTGCAAATAAAGCCCCCTCACACTTATAAAAAGCTCAGAGGACCATTGTAGTGTTATATAATGCCAATTGTACAACTATCAGGAAGTGATGTGCACAGTTTACATGCATTTCAGTTTCATGTTTTTGTTTGTCATGCAGGCGTGACTTTAGAGCCATTGTGGTCTTTGAAGGACATGAGCTGAACCTCCCGTATGTCATCCTCTGTTGGTTAGCCAGCGCCACACACACACGGATTTCTGTGGATCCACCATGAAACTAATGATGTTCAAATGATTGTGAAACTACTCTGGATTAGGGCTGTACGATTTTGGCAAAAATCTAAATTGCGATTTTTTTCAACCAATATTGCGATTGCGATTTTATTGCGATTTTTCACAATAAAAAGCACAAGCACCAAATATGTTCCATTAATATGCATATTTGTACACAATGCCTAATTAAAAATAGAAAATGAACTACCCATTAATCAGCATATATTTATTCAAGAAAATATCTTGTTGCATTCTTGTAAATGTCCTTGTTTAACCTAGTGCAGAGTGTAGCTAACAAACAAGTCTATGCAGTTACAAAACCAAAAAAAATTGCGTGCCTCTGTGATTTAGAAATTGCGATTATATTGCAAATGCGATTAATTGTCCAGCCCTACTCTGGATGAACACAACTGCAATGCAGAATTTGACTACAAGGCTAATGCAGCCCATTTCCCTTATTAAAACTCCAGAAATCAGTCACAACTGGTTTGTCCCTCAATGGGTTTCATATAAATCACTAACAAGAAATATAGCTTTTAATCTCTTATTAAACCAAGGATTTTGCTTCACAATGAGTTGGTCAACTGCATTTGTTTCTTAGATGGAGAATGTGTTTGCAGTTTTGCCTGCAAATGGCAGATGAGTTTAATTCAATTCAATTTTATTTATATAGTGCATTTTTACAAAAGTTTACATGTTACCAGTGTAGTTACCAGTCTTATTTGATGAGATCTTTATTTACCCAGGCTAATAAAGGCTACATTTCTCACTGTTTGTCAACTTTGTTTACAAATTCAACAAACAAAATGACAAGGCTGGAAGTTCAACAAACCACTAATAAGAGGCCAAACAAACAAATTCTTTGACTAAGAATTGTTTGAATTACTTGATTACTGATTCCCAGTCACAAAGCCGCAGCCATGCAATAGAGAATAGCTCTATAGTCTTGTGTCATTTGTTCTGAAATATTTATTGACTAGTCGCTGCTGAGGACTAAAACTGCAACCATGCACAAAAAAGTGTATGTGTTTATATGTATACTTATGTTCTGGGTTGTCTATATGGATGGTGTGTATGTGTTTATTTGTGTGTATGTATTTATGTTCATGGGGACCTTCATTGTGTACAAGAAAATCTACCTATTGTCTAGCAGTTCTTTAACAGGTAAAATTTACAGTGCAACTTTATGCAGATAAAGTATACAGTAGGTCTGCCATATTTCTACACTACACGTGAGTGTGTAAATTTGCAAGTTTGTCTATTGTCTACTGAGAAGAAGCAAGACAAATGTACACTTTGATGTCTCCCACACAAAATTTAGCAATGATATGGTTTTGTTACAGATGGTGGTAAAAATTGAAAATATTTTTAGGACTGTTTACAGCCATTTTAGAAGTGTTTATAGCCATTATAGGGATGTTTCAGCAATTAATTAAATATCAGGCTAAAACTTTCATTGTGAGATACCAGCACAGAGCTTTTGTTTTATCCGCTGGTGTGACTGCTGGCTTTTGAATACCTTTGAGGAAATTATCGCACCAATTTTCTGTGTCAAAATATGATGTAACACAATGAAACGGCAACTTTTTTGTAACATTTCAGAAATTGGAAGTACAACTTAGAATGAGTTCTTCTCATTTCCTGGGATGACTAAACGTGTGTTCTTCCCGTGTTTTGGGTCTTGAACTTATTTTTTGCCTCTGAATCAGCCCTCCCTCCCACATATAAAGGCCCCCTGCATACCCACTTCCCCACCCAAATTCAAGGGTACAGAATGCACTCTGGCATTACCTACAGTAGTAGGTAAATAGCTCAGTACTCCAGTTTTGCCTTGCGAGGGAATGTGGCAGTTCATCAGGTCAGAATTCATACATGTCCTACTGCTACAAAGAGTGTTTTAACACCTGTTTTCGTATTGTGTGTGTGTGTGTGTGTCTGTGTGTTGGAGTGTGGGGTGATGGGGATGTGCTGTGGAAACCATATATAAAGCAATGTCAAATGGTGCTTCCTCATGTGTCTCTCACACACTCAAAGGATCTTCTGTGACCAGCAGAACTAATCCCTTTTCAAACTAAGCTTCACACAGGTATTCGTCATTCTATTCCTTTATGCAGTAGTCTATTTTGATATTCGTCTACAATGATGTCTGCTGTGTGTAATGAGTTTGGGCAATACAGAAACATCAACATGCGTTTGTGGACCAGTGTTCTCACAAGACTTCAGTGGCTGTGGTGTGACTGCTGATCTCTTACTTCTGCAAACTGGGCAGTTACTTTTTAAACACATATCTTTTTTTACCGTCCTTACAGGTTGTGAAATACTGCACGCTAACTCAGGACGGGTGGTCTTTTCGCGTCAACAAAATGTGTGTTTCACAGTGCTCGCGGTGTGTGGGTTTCACTCTGGTCCCCTTGGCCATAATATGCATGCTGGCCAACGCGTTCCTGCTTTTCCCCGACTTGAAGACAAAATACCTGCTGGAGGGCCATGTCACCTCCGAGGCCCGCTGGTCCACAGGAATATGGGCATCAGGAGTTCTGGTAAGGATGCATTTCTACATGTTTTCATTAAGTGTATGATGACCTGTGTGTGACTCTGTATGTTTGGGATGAAGCCAAAAACAAAACTCAAAATATCAGTGCCTTAGAGTGCCAACCACTTCACTCTTTTAAGTGCACAGCTGTGAGACTTTACCCTCATAACTAACCATACATGGGAAACTGAATGTCTTTGTTATATTTTCTTTTTTGTAATTTTTTTTTCTACGCCTGTATTTATGGAGTATTTATATGTGATATGTTAAACTACACTTGATTTGGTGCTTTGTAAGAGTAATGTCTCGCACAAACTACTTTTGATGACTATGTGGTGATGTAGGCTGTAAGTGTTTGTGTCTGGCTGTAGCGGTAGTGAATCGTCTCCTCTTCTCCAAAGGTCCTTGTGGCTGCTCGAGTGTTTGTTGCCAGAAGCACCAAGAAAGGATGCTGTGGATTTAGAGCAGCGGTGAGATATCATTTGTAAATTCCTAGCCCTTTTCACTGCCCATGGCATGGTATTTTGTCATAAGATTCTGCTTCATATATAAACTTAATATTTAACTTTATAGTTGACACATACAGTCCAGTTTTACAAACACTGTAGTTGCTCACAGCTTAAAATATTACTTTGTAGTGGATTTTTTCTGCAACATCAACCTCTCTCTCTCTCTCTCTCTCTCTCTCTCTCTCTCTCTCTCCCTCCCTCCTTCTCTTTGTGTCTATTTGTGGCTAGTTGCGAACTTTTCCGTAACATTTACCTCTATTTTCTCTCTATTATCTCTCTCTGTCTGTCTTTCTCTCTTATTCTCTTTGTGTCTGTATTCTCTTTATTTGTGTCTATTAGTGGCTAGTTGCTTATCCTTTGGCTCTCTTGCAGATGATGTGTCAGGTGGGTTACACCTGTGTGGCCCTGGCTGCAGCCAGCTTCTGCTTCCTGACCTGTGGGAATGGGCTGTTCAAGGGGCCACAGTGCTTGTACAACAGCACCCAGGGGCCCGTGTGGGGGACACCCTTCTGGGGGACGGGCAGCCGGTGAGACTAATTTCAGTCACTGCAATTACACATACTTGTGTCCTAGCATAAATGTGATATTGTCATTAACCTATTATGTGGTTGTACTGTAAACACTACATCCTAATTTTAGTATCCCGAATAAGCCTCTTATCCCAGTTTTGAAAAAAATATTGTTATGATTGTTATGGTGGAGTGTGTCCATAACCAATGAGCCCTACTCAGTAATAGGAAAACTAGTATATAGCAAGTAAACAAGGATACGGCATTACTAACTAGGTTTCTCTGTGTTGAAAATCGGTACGCAGAAATGTAATCATGCCCGGAATAGCCCACTGGAACACTAGAACACATTGACTGTTACTCCACACTACACATTGATCTACAGTAGCAGGGAAATTGATGTCTTGAAACTTGTATCTTCCTCGGTTGCATCTATATTTGTTTAAATAACAGACAAGCAACCACTTGACAAGCAATCATAAGTACACAGTGACAAAAATCAGACAGGCTATGCAGCTAGAGATGCTTTTATTTCAGTCATGTGACTTCACCCCTTAAATGGCAATGGGCAGCTCTGCTCTTCCTTTTTTCAGTGGTTTGAAAATTCATGTGAGTGTCTGTCGCTGAATGTGTGTGTGTGTGTGTGTGTGTGTGTGTGTGTCTGTCTGTCTGTCTGTCTGTCTGCCTGTCTGTCACCCAGTGCCCCAAACAGTGAGAAACTCTACCTCTATGAGCCAGACCGGTGGGCCTCAGCCTGTATGGAACCGCGCGGGGTGGTGCTGTGGAATGTGTCCCTCTTCATCATTCTCATGGTGGCGAGCGGCATCCAGGCCATCCTATGTTCCATCAACATCATCAACTCTCTGCTGGGCATGCTCTGTGGGCCTAGCTTTGGCATAAACAAGGTAGAATGAGCCAACACCTTTTTTTGTTTTCAAACCCTTGTTTCTTTTGGCCAGTTGGGGTTTTGTTGTCGGACCGAGCCAGTGTCTGATGTACACATTTGTAAACCTTGCAAAATGTCATATGCTCATTAGAATGTAACGATTTAATGTATGAACTGCTTTTTAATCTTTTTTGACAGTAAATGGTAAATAAACATCCATGTTCCTCTCTTGTTAGGTTACACCAGCCTGAAGAGATCGCCTGATGTCTTAAAAGACACATTCCCAGAGCCTGATGTCATATCCTCCTACACCAGAAGCATCATCTCATGACTGTGATTCACAAGCTACTTGTTCTCACACGAGTGTCTCGACATCTGGAACCTCATTTAGATAAGCTTGCAGAGTATGTAAAATAACATTGGCCAAAGGATCAGCTTGCAGTGTATGTAAAATAATATTGGCCAAAGGATCAGCATACATCAGTGTTTAATCAGCAGGATAAATGTAGTGTTTTCTTACTGTGCACTCCTTACATGTGAAAATGTATTTTTTTATCAGTTTTTTTTGCACTTTGCACTTTACATTGGTTTGATATTTATGTATGGTATGTTTAATGGAGATTTTAAAATGTACAAATATTTGCAAGTATATTTATGTATGTTGAAAGCATGAGTAAATTTCACTCAGTCAAGTCTCTGATTCAGTTGGTGAGAGCAACTTGCAGAATAATACATGTTTCTTGAGTCCATCCTAAATATGACCAGTCCTTTTGTAATGGCATTCTACAATGTTTGGTTGAAAAGAAATATACTATTGGCTCATTCATTTGTGTAGATCTCACTATCGCCCCCTCCTGGCAAGGACACATATGAATGTCATAGTTAAACTCATATTCATCCCTCCTCGTTTAATACAGTGACAAGTTCAATACTGAGTTCATATCTGATACAAAATTGTAGGTTTTATCTATATATCCTTATATTCCGTTTCATTCTTACACTGGTGCTCCATCTTCACTTCATCAGTTGTCTGGAGTCCCGCTTATTAGACTATTTATGTGATGTTTGTCTTTTTGTTTGTCTTTCTGTTTAATGCATTTTAGGCATTTGATTGAAAGATAGCGTGTGATTTAAGTACATTTGCATAGTCTGGATGAATCTTCCATATATGGAACACCAGTGTCAGAATGGTACTGACCCTTTGTCTTCATTGACTATCACAAGAACAGAGGACCTCTATAGTGTAGGCTGGGACAGGAACAGAGCTACAGTATACCATCCATATCCATAGCTGAAGGGCCCTTGAGCAAGGCACCTTACTCTTCATTGCTCTGCAGGCATTGCTAAAGCAGGCAGCCCACTGGTCTGGGTTTGCGTGTGTGTTCCCTCACTGTGTCTTTACTGTGTGTCACTAATTCATGGATTGGCTTACATGCAGAGACCATATTTCCCTCAGGGGATTAAACGAGTATACTCCTTTCCTTCTTCCCCCTGACCTTAATTCATAAACTCACTCTCCTCCGAGAATGTTGTGTCCTCTAGAGTGTTGGGCACAAAATACCTCAAAAAGAATTGGTTCGTTAAACAAATATATTTTATTAACTGTGATCTGAAAATAGAACATTTATCATCAAAAGGCTTGAACTTAGGGCGCCATAGCTCAGTAGGCTAAGGTTCATGTCCCACCCGAGGTCATTTCCCAATCCTCCCCCATCTCTCCTTCTCCCACTCATTTCCTGTCACTCTTTACTAAAACACCCCAAAGAAAAACTTGAACTTAAAAAAGCTTGAATTTGAACTTAAGTGTGATCAAGTTTTTTATGAGGTTCTGAATCTCTGTCAAATCTTGATAATGTAGAGGTACGGCCTTAGTTGCAACAAATGAAACAGTTAGACCTATACAGATATTATGTGCAACTCTTAGAGATGGTAGAAATAAGCAGGTGAATATACCCTGATATCCTTCAAAATTTAATACATAAACATAATAAGAACTAGTTCCCAATTGTAATGGTGAAGTATGAACGTGAATTTAGAATATTCCTGAGAAACATCATCAGTCGGCTATATGGGAAGTGTGTGGTGTGGTAATGAAAGTATCCCTTTGTGTGTGGAAGTAGATTGGCAGATTCATTTCTTATCAAAAGATTTACCTACCTAGCTTTACTAAGTATTTGGTAGGCCTTTTATCAGCATTACTGATTCTGACTGAGTAGTTCAAGTCAAGTCAGTTTTATTTGTCAATTTCTTCACATGTACTTGACATACAAAGGAATCGAAATTACGTTTCACACTTGTCCCATGCATAGTCGTTGACAACAATAAAGTGCAGAAAAAAATTCCTGAGTTCATATCTGATAAAAACTGAGAAGGCTTAAAGACAGCTATGGTATAAAAAATTGTGAAAACACATTATGCGTGCTTCCTCTGTTCCTTACAATTTAGTGAATTTTGTGTTCAAAATGTTCTATTAACATTAAAGTAACTGTAAGTGGTCTGCTGGTGGCACGTTTGCTGTCTCTTCACACAGATATTTTTCCACCCTCTTTTGGGGCCTTGTTTTGTCTCGTTTATTTCCCCTTCTCTGTCTCTCTTCCCTACACCCCCCACCCCCCACTCTTGAGACTCTTCTTTCCTCTCAGCTCTTTTCCCGCACTCCGCTCCAGATCTGTTTGTCAGTCAGACAGGACCTTGAGCATTATCTACATTGAATGCTATTTTTGAATCATCTGTACAGTCAGTTTTAGGATTGTGTCTTAATGTCAGGCTGCCTGTCTACTCATAATAAACCTGTAAATCCAGACAGTGTTGCTTGTTTATTTTATTATTTGAAAAGACAATATTGGTTGGCCTAGGCAGTTGAGTTAGCCCTTTGAGTCGTCGGAACTACCCGAGGTTTCTTCCTATACTTTAACAAGGCAAAAACATGATGATAAGGAGCATTATATGCGCTAAACAAATAAGATTGAATTGAATATTTACAAAAAGAAAATCAGAACATGCATAACTGATATCGCCCAAATGTCCAAATTGTTTGTCCTCTCTGATCCCCCAGTGTTCCAGTAGGTTTTACATAATAAATGGGACTGTTCAGTTCAGTTACATTGAAACATGAATTATACTCTAATCAAAATCTTACAGACAGATGTGTCAAAGAAGCCTGCCCAAAGGTTAGCTGTCTGAGTTCACCTTAAAGGCCCACTATGCAACATTTTTCATTTAATTAATCTGTTTCATACTGTTTAGGATACTAAAATGTGTCATTACACGGTGAACGAACGATGTAGAATGCGCCACTGTGGCCTATAGCGGTAGATACAGCACTTGCAATGTTCAGCAGCACGGACTGCCTCCAATAGAATGCAGTGCAATACAATGCAATACAGCGGTCTTTAGAGGGAGCTTGTGAGAGAAAAAAACAGAACATTGCTTAGCCCTGCTTTAAACACTGATTCCACAAACCTGAATTATACAACTGGTACTGATTAATACAAATTAATAAAACTTAACTGAGTAATATAAAACAATTATGCTACAAGAGGTTAGCAACTGACACGTCTTGATACTGATACAGGTAGAATTCTGTCCTGGTGCTATTGGACCTCACTACGGCTTTTGACACTTTTGATCACAACACACTGCTACACTGACTTGAACGCTGGGTTGGGTTTACTGGTATAGTTATCAAATGGCTAAAATCATATTTACAAGACAGAAGTTTCTTTGTTGCCATGGGAAATTGTACCTCAGCACCAATGTCCTTGACCTGTGGTGTGTGAGGAAATTGATTTGATTTCTTAAAACTTCAAAGAGTAGGGTTATCAGTCGTGTTTGTTATGGGGAAAAAAGATGCATCATGACTGTTTAAATGTCAAAACATTAAAAAAAAACATTAGTCAGAAAATCTTAGAATTGTCAAATGTAAAGCATAACAACTAAGTTCCTTTTTTCGAATGTCAACCAGAAAGGAAAGTTTACCAAAAAATACTTTGAAACAAGCATGGAAAGCATTCGTTGCACATTCATTTTAAAGCATTGTATGTGTGCAGGTGCTTAAGTGCAGCAGGATTGTGGGTTGTGGGGTGAAACCTATGTGTGTGGTTACTCAGCCTTAATGCAAAAGAGACTGGGCTTCCTGATTAAAAAAAAAGTTTCTGATTTTACGAAAAACAAGATAGAAACTCATTGTGATATTCCTGAGAGGGCAAAATGTGTAGATTATGTATTATCATGTATTATTATGTATAAATAAAAAAAGTCAAGGTGTGTCAGAAAGTAAAAGGCAAAAAGGAAAGATGTGAAGAAATACAAGATAAAAAAAACGCATTGACCTAATTTCTCTTTTTCATCATCAGTGGCGAGAAACATACAATAGCACAGAATGCAAGTTCAACAGTCTATCATTGTTTACTTTATCAACAATTACTATACTTTTACAAAGGGGATGAGTGTGCAGTGGTGAGCTGAGCAGAGGAAAAAAAGTGACAAGAGACAAGGGAAAAAGAGCACATTTCACTTCCTGTTCTAAGCCATTGAGAGCGTGAAAGAGAGGCAGGGGAGCAGATATAAGGGAGAGGAGCAGCTGACCAGAGTTCTTTAGAGCAGCTGGACTGAAGAGACAGCGTTTGTAGAGTAAGATCTTAATGATTGTAACATCAGTGAATGCTCATGAATTTGGACTCCGTTTTCTTGACCGTTTTTCACTGCTGGAAGTTTCTTCTGGGAACCTAATTGGAGGACTGCACAGCACTACTCAGGGGAAAGACATTCAACATCAGTGTCAACTAAACATCTCTACCTCACCATCCAGGCTTCTCATAAGGTATGTGCTAATAACTTTTGGACTTGAAGGCATTTCACTTCACATGAAATGACCTGAGTCTGTAATCATCATAGTTTATCATTAATATCTACAACGGGAAAGAAACAGGAAACATACAGTGCTGCAGCTGATGGTGACAAAAGATAAACGCTTCTGAAATTCTTGACATAATCAAACAGACTTCTTGAATAACACGTTAGATTTTTTACACTGTTCTTTGGCCTTATATATATATATCCTTATCAGTGGTGTAGTCTAATTTTTTGCAATGGGTATACTGTCATACTTGTGCTCATCCATCCTAAAGCGACACGTCGCGGAGCAACACCTGTCTCGAAGCAACACCTCATGAACACACCATCACACTCACTAATGCATAGTTGCATTTTGCAAGACAGCAAACTAATCGACTATAAATATTTGCAGCACCCAGTGCTTACAATTTGTCCAAACAAGATTTTATAGGTTTACATTTACTGCACGTAGTTCTATACAGTCATAGACAAAATTGTCTGCAAAATTGTTGGCACCCTTGACATTTTTCCAGAAAATCACGTATTTCTCACAGAAAAGCATTGCATTATCACTTGTTTTGCTATAAACATGTTTATTCCCTTCCCTTTATGCCGTATTGGAACAAAAAACAGGAGGGAAAAAGCAGATTTGCCATTTTGTCACACAAAACTCACACAATCAATTGTAGATTTTCAAGTTTGTGTCAAGCATGTGCAGCAACCTCAAAAAGTTAGGAGCACTAGCAAAAATTTAGGAGCACCGACTTGTAATTTGCATACCACATTTCTTTAAATTATGGCTGGATAATTAATAACCGGGCCTGGATTAATGGCTGGGGGCGTAGCATGTGCATTTAAAAGCCGGGCCTGACAAGACATTTGGCAAATGCATGAAATAAACAACACACAATGTTTACAAACATAATGTTTATCCCAGACTAAAGATACATTTATCTAATCTAATATTTACATTTAAATTGTGTGTGGTCACGCACAGCTCCGACCAAAGAGCAGGCAGCAAAAGTGATTCAAAAGGCATAATGTAGCCTAGGCTACTTGATGCAATAATTAAGTCATTGACTAGGCCTACATGTAGCATAACGTAATTAAAGCGCTGCAAAATAGACTCTGCCTACTGGGTCAAATAAGAAATAAAAGTCTGCCTGTTATTAAAACCTGATATTAAGGCCATAATTTCGGGAAATACAGTAGGCTATGTTGTGTTAGTTGCAATACCGTTTTTTTCATAGCTGCAACATGGGTATTAAATTAGTTAAGGTGAGCACTTCTTATAGTGTTATATATAGTGTTAAATTTTATGTTCAGTTCTGCCAGCTGCGCGGAACGGCTGGCAGTATCCTGACGATTAAAAAACTTTTTGCTACACATCTGCATTTCTTGTGTTTGGCACCGTCAGCGGTGTTACCTACAAACTCCGTCCCACAGGCAGGAAATGCAGTGCATAAATAGAGCCATTTTCATAGCGGAGCCACTCAAAGTCTTTCAGCCATCTCTTCGAAAACTGTACTTGTACTGATGTTGAGTGACAATAGATTATTGTGTAACAGCAATAAAGGTGTTCCTACTACTACTACTACTACTACTGCTAGCCTATCACCTGCTACTTACCTTTCCACATGAACTCTCCTTCTTCTTCTTCTTCTTCTCCCTCTGAATAATGGCGGATTATTTTCTTGTTATCTTCCCACTCACAAACTCTCATCTTCGCGGAACTGGGGACACATTAAAAAACGTCACTTCCGGTCCTTACAGTGCAGGGGGTCTCTCAGTGCAGGGGGCCTGACTTAGTGCAGCTGCAGCTGGATGCCTCTCAAAATTACTGATGTTTTCCAGTGGGTATACGGCGTATACCCGCGTATCACGTAGACTACACCACTGATCCTTATAACTTTATAACTAAAGAAGTTTTGAGGGAGTTGGAATGTTTTTGAGGAGGCTGACCCTATCATGACCCAGTACTCACTATGTGTGCAACTGTCCCCTCTGGCCTTTTGCAGTGTTCCTCAGGCATGGGTTTTCCAAACGGCACTGGTCCCAGCGGTAACCAGACAGACTTCACCAGTGTGTTCACGTGGCAGGTGTTGCCCTCCCTCTACCTGCTCATCTGTGTGGTGGGCCTGGTTCTCAATGGCCTGGCCGCGTATATCTTCTTCCGCATGCCCAGCTCTTCGGCGCTCATCGTCTACCTGAAGAACATGGTGGTTGCTGACCTGCTCATGCTCCTTACCTTCCCTTGGCGTATCGCCGGCGAGGCCGGCCTGGGCGGTCGGACCCTGAAGGAGGTGACGTGCCGCTACACGGCCGTGGTCTTTTACATGAGCATGTACGCCGGCATCCTCTTCATGGGCCTCATCAGCCTGGAGCGATATGTCAAGATTGTCCACTCATCCTCGTCCTCCGCCATCTCGTCCTCCTCCTTGCCCTCGGCAGGCTCCCTCTGCTCGGTGCCCTCGTGCTCTGCCCTGCTGCGGCACGTGCGCTTTGCCCAGGCGCTCTCTGTGCTCGCATGGATGCTGCTGCTGCTCTGCATGCTGCCCAATTCCTTCCTAAGCAACCGGCCCCTGCCGCCCAACAACCTGTGGAGCTGCATGAAGCTCAAGAGCGAGCTGGGTGCAGAGTGGCATCGCGTCTCCAGTCTGCTGGTGGTGGGTGTCTTCTGGGCCACACTGCTGCTGCTGGCCTTCTGCTATGCCTCCATCGCCCTGCGCGTTTACCGCTCCTACCGGCGCATGGGCCGCGGCAGCGGAGGCAACCAGCATGTGCGCCGCAAGTCCAACCGTAGCATCCTCAGCATCCTGGCCGTCTTCTTCATCTGCTTCGTGCCGTACCACGTATGCCGGGTGCCCTACACGCTGAGCCAGAAGCAAAGCTACGGCTTCTCCGAAGCCAGCCGCTACGTCCTCTTCCAGGCCAAGGAGGCCACGCTCTTCCTAGCGTCACTCAATGTGTGCCTGGACCCCATCATCTATTTCCTCATGTGCCGCACCTTCCGCGAGTCACTGCTCCAGAAGCTGCCTTGTTGGACACAACCCAATCATGAGCCAATGAGGAGAGGCTCCTTCTCCAACGGAATCAGCATCAGCAACATTTGAAACAACATTTGACTTTGAAAGAACTCATGCTGAACCACCAGGCAAACAAGGGTGAGTGTGACTGGTGGAGATAAAAAAAAAAGGACGAAATGAATGAAATTAAAAGAACAGGTGGAGAAGAGGAGATGAAGAGAGAAAGAGAAGAGAAACTAAACTGTGATTTCTGTCATGCCAGACTCATGAGTCATGATGCCACCATTGCTGCGTCTGCCAGTTTCAATTTGCAAGTAAGCTGAATAGGAAAGCAGAAGTCCAGGAAGAACAGACACAGACATAAACATGCATGCTGTCTGTCCATGGAATAATACAAGACATGTTGTCACTGATTTTGAGAGGTAAAACATTACTTATTATTTTAATGCTATTTACTGTAGAAAAAGGGATGTCCCCAGTTACCAATGAAGATTCAGGAAAATGTCCCCAGTTTTCATCTCAAAGGTCTGATCACCTTAACACACACACACACACAGAAATACACAAATAACCAATGTGTCACCAACCAAAACATAATAAGAAATAAATAGCTTTGTAACTGATTACAAGTCTGTTGTACATGTCTGCTGCAAGGACACGTTTCCTTTGGTGCCATTTCAGAGAATGTGACCCACTCATGTCTGTACCATCTAAAGGAAGAGGTTTGTATTGTAGAGGCCTGACTATCTCTATAACGATCCTGTCTCTCAAAGCACAAAACACAAGTCAAATCAACATGGCACACCAACAAAGATTTAAACTGTTTAAATGTAAACACTCTATGCAGAGTTAAACATCTGCAGCTAAAATGAGTGTTATCTCCTTCAGGGCATCTGCTGGAGAAGCATATCTCAAGCAGTGTCACTGACCCTGTGCAGATGTGGGTTATGTAAGCAGCAGCTGTTCTGGGCTAAAGGTTGAGGAGGAGAGGAAGAAGAGGAGGAGATAAATAGAAGCCTGTGGTGCGGGGGTGCATTTCCCTCGGAAAAGACACCACAGGAGGATACTCTGCAGGGTGCACACGGACACTGCCGGACTCGCACGCACATGTTTACACACACCCACACACGCAGACACCTATGCAAGCACACAGACAGATACACGACAGACAGGCTACAAACATTCACACAGTACGTGGAGCCTCCAAGGGTATGGCTCTGGAACATCAGAAACACTGTTGGCTGGAAATATGTGCACTAATCTTTTGTCTTCTTAAACAGTTAAAATCTAATTATGAATGTCTTATTATTGTGTAAATTATTGTAAATTAAACATGCTTTATCAATATGATACACAGTGTTACTGTATATACCTGGATATCGTGTGTTCTGCCAGACTACAATAAAAAATAAAAGTCTTCTGTTTGTAAAGCATTTGTAGAAGACAAATATATTTTTTCAAAGTGCACATTCCTTTCACATCTGAAGCCGATTTCCACTGACTGCAGTGTAAGTATATTTTTGCAGCATGAGAAAAACTCAGAGCCCTTCTGTTGTATGCCTGATGTAGGACCACTTTCATTGTATTTATGTGTGTGTAGAAATATGCTTGAGGCCTGTAAATGCAGAACCGAGTTTTTCAGATGCTAGTCAGTCAGTGCCTTGTTTTGGGTGGGCCTCAAAAGTTAAACTAAGGAAAGTAGAGGGGCCCAAGTGAGATTTAAGACAGAAATAGGAATTATAGATAAAGATTTCCTATTTATCCGGAAGGAAGTTATTAATACTAAAATTAGCTAATATTAACAGTCGTATATACACATTTTCTCCATACACACACACAAATGTAACAGTTGCAACATTTGCTCAGACATGCATCAGTCACATGACTCTGACAGTAACTAAAGCAGCAACAATTCATCAGATGTTATGGATATATACAGCACCTTCTTCAATGCACATTTTCTCCATACACACACACACACACACACAACTGCGCTGGTCTGAGATCTATTAAATAATAAATATTATTAATATAATATTACTGAAAATTAATTTGTATTTTTGCAAGATTGAGTCATTTTAAGCACAAGTCAACAGAAGGATCCAAAAACAAGATTATTAAGTTAATAAATAATTTGCCGAGACGAGACTTTAATGAAGACATGACTTGTTCTTGTTAGGGAACATGAGGGGAATGTTTGTTTGACCCCTGGGGCCATCCACATTGTGTCCCTTTGCAAACCGCAAGCCACAAAGACACAGACACAGGCTGTAGCAGCAGTAGCTTATTACAAGCTGCTGTGGATAAGACCAATTAAATTTGAGAGTGATGAAAAATAACACCTCACTAATTTAATACTGAATCAACAATAATTCAGTAAATGTTCACCAACTTGAATGACATGATCAGACTAGCCCATCAAAGAAAAAAGGACAGGAAATCGTACAAAAGATTATTTTTAAATTTACAGAAGCCACAAAAACCTGAATTTCCTCAGGAAGCAGCAGCCTTTTTATGTCATCACACTGTCAGTAAGACCATGTTGCAGCTTACTCCCCATCACACAGAGTGGGCAGCATCTCCTCATTAGGTGCACAATATTGAATGAGTTATGTTTATGTTTCTTGTTTAGATTTCTTCAAAGACACCTCCGTACAAAACACAGCAAGAAAAACCAGAACCAAAGATACATAGCTCACACCTTAATCCACCTTAAACCGATTGTGAATATTGGAAAAAAAAAGAGAAAAAATGTAATGACACACCCACACTGTCACAGATAGACCTCTAGAGGGTAGCAAGAGGCCTATATTTTGGGGGGTTGGTTGATTTATGAAGGTATTCTCCTGATAGCTGATGTTTGTGCATTGAATTGTGCAATAATATATCTCTGTTTAGCCACTATGTATTTTCTGTGGGTAAAAGTGTTTTTTTAAGTGACCCAGGAGAATAGACAGCGCATAGTCTGCCATAGTATTTGCATTGTATTGAAATTATGGTTTTAATATGTAGTGTATGCCAAAATGGTCAGTGTTAACAGTCAATTTCCTATTCAGTATAGCCAGACTTGTGCAGGTTGCTAGGCCTTGAAATGTGAAAAAAATTGTCTCAAGGTGAATAAAACTTATTTTAACACGTTATTTTCTTCTGCATTACATTAACTTTATTTACTTAACATGTCAAGCTTTAACGTGCACCATTTGCACCTAGTGTCGCTTTTAATGCTTTGCAAAAGTATTTGCAAAGTTTCAGCAAGTAATCTTAACCAGGCCCATTCCATACATCTTACGTACATCATTTGCTTTACAGGGTAATTTCACCACTTTTACTTTTAGCTATCTCAAGTTATCATAGGATCCTCTAGGCTAGACTACATGTTAATGTGCATGGTTGCATGAGAGGTGCCGTGATAAGGTGTCCAAAATACAATAATCAATTTTGTGTCTTTATCACTCACATGTGCACATTACCATAGAAAAAAAAGAAAGCATTACTAAACATTTGGAAACTGTTGAGCAAAATCAAGAGCTGTAAAAACCACAGGACCCTGAGCACACACATGCACATAATGTGGTAACACCCAAAGACTATTGTTTTACAATAGTACAAAGTATAAGTACTTACAATTTGTTACTGTTGTATGAATATGTGAGATAAGTGTTATTTGGGTCATTAATAGAATATTAGCAAATCATCGGAATATTTCAACAGCATTTATATAAAGAAATGATCAAAATCTTTGAGTTGGACAGAAAACATTTGGGTCTCATACACAAATGTGCATATACTCTCACCAGTCCAGTGACAGGAATGGTGATATTTCTTTAGTCAAATATGTGGTTTGAAGGTTTGTTTTGCTCCCCTGCGGCTGTTGAACACATCCATATATGCAATACTGCCGTATAGCCAGAGGGAGGAGGTAACTAGCAGGAACTCATGACTGCAGGCCACTGAGTTAATCAGAAGCCTATAGCATGCTGTTGTGGAGGGTGCCCTGAGAAATTTGCATGCATGCATGCAAATTTGCATGCTGAAATGTAGGGGGAAGCACCAACACATGAGGAAGTAGCAAGCTTACCTGTTTTACCACTAGCCTACAGCTACATTTCACGGCAACCTGCACTAGACCACTTCCACGCTTTGAACCTGGCCCGCCCCTACATCACCCCCCCCCCACCACACACACACACACACACACACACACACACACCCCACCCATCTATATCCCCCTCACTCTCTCTCTCCACCCTAAACTTTTCTCATCACAGCCATAACTCACATAACACATGTGCTATTCTATATACACCACAGCATTTCCTATACTGTGCAGACAGTGGAGGACTTTGAGGACACTTCAGTCAGACAACTTTGAAGGTGAGTGATTTTCAATTCATAAATACTTTTCTAAGACAATGCTCACTACACACACTTTTCACACACTTGCACACACTTAGTCAACTTTTAGGTAAAAACAAAGCTATAGGATAAAATTACATAGGAGTAAAAAAAAAAATATATATATATATATATATATATATATATATATATATATATATATATATAATTTAATAAACTTTATTATCGGTCCATAATTCGAATATTTGGTCTAATTTGCTGTTACTTGCAGTTTTATAAAGATTTCTATAAACTTTGTGTGTGTGTGTGTGTGTGTGTGTGTGGCTTGTGATTTATAAAATTTTTACTCAAAAAGAAAAACTTATCCATAAAATGGTTAGTGTCAGTCATTTTAAGTGAAAAAGAGGAGCAGTTTATCTGTTTTAATGCATAAAGTATCTTTATCTATAGAAAGCACACTTATGTTGCAAATTTAAATGATAACATTAGGTATCGTTTAAGGTAGACGTAGTTAATTTAAATGATAACATTAACACAGCACTGACACACTTAAAAGGGCAATGTAAAAACATCTTATTAAGACATAAGGGAAAAAGTTCATCAACTTTTTCAGAAAACAGCAATGACATTAGTACAAGTAAATGGACTGCATCAATATAGCGCTTTTCTACAGTTCTACAGTTCAGACCACACCATAATATTTTAATGTTATGAACATGACAAAAACAATTTCTGTCTCATTATGGTCTATTGATCTGCAGGTAAAAAGCAGAACATGAGAACTAATGCGTGGGCAAATTGGCTTGGGAAAGGATGTGGTAAACTGACAAAAAGGGAAATCATTTCACTAGGGAGAGCTATTAAAGGTCCTTATAACACTGGGGAAATACAAAATGTCATTTTCATGCCTTGTATGTTCTGATGTTTTGTTATAGCCATGGTTACGTATTGGGGCTGACTTTTGGGTTCCAATAACCTGTCAAGTCCCCCCCCCGACAGCGCCTCAAAAGGAGGCTGCGGATCTGGACTGTTTGTCTGTGCTGGACTTCAATTCCCTTTTCCCTTACCTGGTGCAATCCTCTACCCCTCCCCTCCCCACCTGTGTTCAGTGATACATTGCTTATATGTGCTGAGGTGTTTTTCTGACACCAAACTATACTCCCTATTTGGTGTATAGTGTCTGGTGGGCTGTTTTTTTCTCTCCTCCTCTTTCCCTATGTATTCCAGTTTCTTTCTCTTTCTACTGGCGCCGTACGAATGCCAGCCAAGGTGACTCCACCATCTTGAAATTCCCCCTTGGGGATCAATAGGAGTATATCTAATCTAATCTAATCTAATTTATATGTGACATTTTTTTGTTTACAAAAAAACAGTAGATATTTTCATGGATTTAGCATTATGTGCATTATGAATTGAAATTCTATTCACCACATCTAACAAAAAAATGCATCACTTTTGTCCCTCTGCAGATAAATAACCCAGAAATTACTACAATGTCTTTCCCTGATATAAACTTCAACCACAGCATGAGTAACTCAACCAGTGTTTCTTTATGTGGCAATGCAAGTGCCCAAGTGCTGGCCTATCCCTTCTTCATCTCTGGTTATGTGCTGGTGTTCCTGATAAGCCTGGTGTTGAATGGATTTACCCTAAAAGTCTACTTCTGCCGCAGTCAACGCAACACAACCAGTGTCACCATTTACCTCCAGAATCTGGCCATCGCCGACCTCTTTCTCAGTCTGTGTCTGCCTCTGCGTATTGCCAACTATGTTGTGGAGACTCCGCTCATGCGTCAAATCTACTGCAGTTTTGGTGCCCCAGCTTTCTATCTAAACATGTATGCCAGCATTGTCTTCATGGAGTACATTGCTGTCAATAGGTAAAGAACAGCAAGGGATTCTGGTGGGCCTTACTTGGTGTAATTTACTTAATCAGTGCCTGCTGTCGATGTGGAAGCTTTGAGTGGTGTTGTTCAGTGGTGAGCAATATATGTACAGTATAGATAATGTAAAATGGGCGAACCACAAACACAATGAAACTGTAACTCACACATAATTTTCTCTGTATTTGTTTTTGAAAGTAATGCTGCTGCTCAATAGAGTCCATCTGTTTCATTTTCATGAGATGCACACTGACAGACAGGCTAAGGAAAAAAATACGTAATAAGCGGCTTTTTTGCATGTCAGCAATGTTTCACCATATGCAGTCACACTTTATTTGAAGTCAGTTGACATAAAGCTTATCACTAGGCTACTTGTTGGTGTGCTTGTAAGTAGGTCATACTGGTTTGATTTCATCACAGATAACAGTAAGCAGTGTGCCTTGTCTACTATACGTTTAAATACACTTATATACACTTGCTATAGCTTAATGCGTACAATGACTAATGCAAACTGAGTATGTGTCCTAATACACCATACTTTGACTTTGCCAATGCATAAAAGTGCATTGTGAGTTGGACAGTAAATGATACAGATGATAGACTTTATTGAAGGAAATGTGACTGTAGCATTTGTCATAGTCAATAGACTCTATATAATTCAGTTCCTCCTGCTTTGTAAACACTTCCGATAATAACATAGGCCTACCTGCATGGATCTCTGACAATGATGAGTCGATCATTCTCTTCTTTTTCTCACTGGCACTTTGGATCATTTATAATTAATCTTAAAATAATATTTTGGTTTTCTATACCAAACCAAATATTTTGGTTTTCTATACATTATTTACCGTTTCATATCACTGTCAACAAAAAGAGGAAATATGTAATGAGAGGAAAGAAAGGGATGTGGCAAGCGCTAGCGAATGTCATGTTTTCTGCGTGCCACTGGGCATTTGTCATATTTAAATGTCAAACGCTCAGTTGCATTCAAAATAAATAGAAACCTGTCACTTTGTAGCCATCTCTAATCTACAATTTAAGGGGTTAGTGAAGTCAAGTCACATATGTTTTTTCCTTTTTTAGTCTAGGTCATTGTTCTTTTAAAAAGCAGAAGCAGGAATTGATGACCTAGATTAAAATCATGATGACTTCAGAAAAAATGATGACAGCAGGCTCAAAGACATTCTTTCAGGGTTTTTTGTGTCTTCTATTTGCTACATCTGTGCTTTCTTACACTGTCAAGATTAACATTGTCCTTACTCTCCCATTTCAAGGTACCTGAAAATTGTTCGGCCGCTGGAGACCCACACCTTACAAACACCACGTGCTGCACGAATCATCTCTATAGTAACCTGGAGCTTCCTGGGTGGATCATCTCTCCTGTACATGGTAATCTCCCTCATCTCCTCTAAGGACAACGTTGCATTGCCTTACAACAGTGTTGGCTGTGAATCCCTGCACAGCGAAAGTGTCAGCCAGCTCTACAAAGGGGTGCACTGCATGTCGGCTGCCATTTTCTTTTTTGTGCTCTTTTCCCTGGTGATTCTGTACCATGGCACGACACGGCGACTCCGCCAGGCCCAGCGCTCCCCACAGTCCAAAAGCGGCTGCCGGAGGCTAGCCAAGGCGAAACGGAACATGCTGATCCTGGTTTGCGTCTTCTGCGTGTGCTTCGTACCGTATCACCTAGTCCGGCTGCCCTACGCCTTCCTTAAGCAAAGGCTAACGTGCTTCACCTGGGCCCACACCTTCTTCACCCTCAAAGAGACCACAGTGCTGCTGTCCGTCAGCAATGCCTGTTTGGACCCTTTCATCTACTTCATTTTCTGCCAGGCTTTCAGAGCCCAGCTGGGCCTGACTAATAAGCATCATCCTCTGTCAACAGCCACAGAGGACCACAGGCTCTCAATGAGAAGGGAGAGCCTGAAGCCAGTGAATGCAGCAATCATCAGTAAGACCTTGCAGCTTAATATTTGAACTTCCGTCTGCAATTCCTTATTTTCTTGTAGCAGAACCTCATGCTTGCATACACAGATTTAAATATGAAAATGACACTGTTATTCAATTCAGCACCTCACTGCTATAAAAAAAAAATTACAAAAAAAAAATACAAATTACAAAAGATTTGACAGCAAAAAAACACCTGTGAGCAACATGGTCAAGGAAAAACGTATTTGTCCAGGAAGTAACCTTAGGCAGATCCATGGTTCAAGGGACTTTCCCAAATGCCTACTATTGGCCTATGTGCATTGTGTCAAAAATGTGAGTCTAAAAGCAGACAAAACTCATCTGAACCAACAGATTCCATCACTTGCAGAGCACACTTTTAAATTCATTGATGCAGCAGGGTAATTAGATGGAACGGGCCATGATGTTTCACAGATGTTTGAAAATGTATACCATAAATATAAGTTACAGCCATACAGACAAGCAAGGCTTGATCCTGATCACCAATGGATCACAAAAAGAAGAGCAATGCAAACGAATGTAACCACTCATTCCGATGACTTATGCGTAAGCTCGTTTCTCATAGGTGCCCGCTGGTTTTGGAACAGAAATGCTCTAAAACGGCAGGTTTACCAGACTGACTTGCTGACTTGAATGTAGCGTCACAGGAAGTATGGGTGGGCTCAGGCTAGAAGGGACACGTCAGACTGGTTTTGTCAATGCACCTCAAATGCTACCAACACTGAAAGCAGTCAGTTGTCAGCAATGTGTTCAACTCATGATCAACTCTTTTTAGAGCACATATGGTATGATCGCATGTCATCAATTATGGTATATCAATTATATCTGCAGTAGGCCTATATCTCACTATGTCAATGTGTTATCAAGGGAAATTCCATGGATTACAGAACTGAAAACAATTGTGAGTGTATTTTGTATTTATCTGTCATATATAAAACATTGTTAAAAAAAAAAATCATTTTTGTACATCTTACAGATTCCCCTGAAGATGTCTGAGCTTCTATAGAATGATTTGGGGAATTCAGGTATTGAGTCATCTATTACTGGTAGAACCCACATTGCAGGTCACACAGTTGGTTGTGAGGTCCAAAGACTTTTGAAGCTGTGTAAACCACAAAGCTTAATGGCATGTCAATGAGGACACGTTTCAGACTGGTTTTGCTCATCATCAAATATTACCGACAGTGAAAGCACTCGGGGTTGGGAGTTATTTTGATTTTGTTTTCCAAAAGAGAAAGGTTCACCTTCATCTTCATCAATCTCCATGTTAAACTAAGGAAATGAGAAAGTACTCGAATGACAAACAGGAACTGATTAAAATCCGTCACAGACATTTAAAAAAAAAAATGCGGGAGGGGTGTTTTTCGTGGTGACCTGTCAAACAGATTCTGGAAACTTTGGGTTTCTGTAACGTCACTATACTGCTGTTCAGTGCAGGGGAGGTCTCTCTCTCTTTCCCTTCCTCGTTTGCATTTTCTCTTTTTCTTCTTGCTGATGATAGGCCTCTCATACTGATCTGGACCTAGCTGTTTGTTGACTTGAGGTTTGTAGCTGGGCTGCTCTGGAGATCAGTCTGTCTACATGCGGTGAGTTCTGTCTCTGAAATATACCTTATCTCCATCAGCACATGTCAGCTAGAATCAGTTGTTCTCATTTTTTAAAACCTAAAACTTCTTATTCTGTTGCTATGTGAGTGACATTTTGGTTTTTCTCAGATATGGTTAGAGATGAACAAGTGGGCTTTGTAGATAAACTGAGTATTTTTGATCATTATGTTTTGAATCAGTTTGAACTCTAAGTCTATGTTTTAGTTTGATTTAAACTGTTGCACAGATAGCCTACCAAAGCCATGTACAGATGTTTATCACATCCTGTCTGCTATTTGCATCTCTTCCTGTTTGGTTTATCTGTGAAAGGGTTTAGTGTGATTAGGAACAAAACTGCACACCACCTAACATGGAAATAGACTAGTTTTAAATGAAGAGAAATGTACTTATTTTCATATATTTTTAATGTCTTCCCGAATGTTGGAGGTGGCTGATATTATTACTAAAATAAATGCCACTTTACAAAAGCAGTGTTAAACCCCAAGTCACAGCCTGGCTTTAAAACATTGTTATTTCAAGGGCAAACATTGACTCATCTTCAAAATGACTGCAATACACAAGGGGAAAAAATAGGACATGACATACTTTACCACTTCCTATCAAGTGCCACTTCTGTGATGTCTGTGCAGAGGAGGCCATTGACACCATCGTCTATCATAGCCTAGTCACGCTTTTAGAACTTAATGATAATGTTATTAGAGTATTTGATTTGCAATCTCAATAGTGTGTGTTGGGGGGTGGGGGATGTCTTCAAGTTGTACTCACTTTCAACTATTTTTTAATTACATTTACAACGCACAACCAAAAGTATGTGCCTTAAGAAAATGTAATTTCATTAGAACAGAAATCTAATAACAGTATTTGTGTTGAATAAATTTAATTATGTTTGTGTATTTAATTCAGTTCAGAGCATGAGATTTGTACTAGGCACTGCATGCAAGAAATTCAATAAAAAGCAAAAATTTAGACCTCATGAACTAATTTTCTCATCTCCACAGGTTTGAGTTATTTGTCCACACCTCACCGCTCAGCAGCAATGACATCCTCCTCCAACTCCACCTGCGTGGTCAACGACCACATGGAGCCCTTTGCTGCCATCTACATCCTGATCTTCGTGGTGGGGATGGCTGGGAGCTTGGTGTCCCTCTGGGCTTTCATCTGCGGCCGAACCACCAAGAAGTGCATGAATGTCTACCTCATCAACCTGCTCACCTCCGACCTCCTGCTTATGCTCGCCCTGCCGGTGAAGATCGCCAAGGACTTGGGGGCCGAATCTGTGCCGCTGACAGTCTTTCATTGCCAGTACAGCGCTGTCCTTATCTACATCAACATGTATGCCTCCATGACCTTCCTGGCCTTTGTCAGCATGAACCGTTACTTGCAGATTACCCAGAGTTCCCGGTTGCTCCACCTGCAGGAGCCCAGGTTTGCCTGCGTCATGTCTGCCGTGGTGTGGCTCCTGGTTCTCTTCATCAATGTGCCCAACATGGCCATCCCGATTCAGAATCCCCTCCCCCAAGCCCCTTTCAGTTGTGCTGAGCTGAAGACCCAATTTGGGAAACACTGGCATGTCCTGTCCGTCTTTCTGGGCATGGCAATCTTTCTCAATGCCTCAGCCGCACTGCTCTTTCCCAATGGACTGGTGCTGAAGCAGCTCTGGGGCAGCCACCACACCGACCCGGCTGAGCGGGCCAACATCCGCCAGGCCACCATCAGCATTGCCACCGTCACAGGGGCCTACATGCTCTGCTTTGTACCGTACCATGCCGTGCGTATGCCTTACACTTTTGCCCAGACTAACATAATCGATGGCTGTGAGCTCCGTCGCTCACTCTTCCTCGCCAAGGAGTCTACACTTCTCCTGGCCATACTGCATCTGTGCTTTGATCCTGTTCTCTACTTCTACCTGTCCAGCTCAGTAAGGTTAAAGGTCACAGGGGTGTTTTCAAGTATGAGGAGCCGTGTGAGAGACAAAGAGACAGCATCTGCTATCAGGCAGGAGGATAAGGTTGAGGCAGAGCCGTGAAAAAAAGGGAGAGAGAGAAAGTGAAAAGAGGACAGGAAAAGACAGCAGGAGGACAAGAGATAACCTTAGAGCGTGTTTGTCAGAAACACTCTAGATTATTGCTTGTGCATCAGCGTAATAGTTACTGACATTGTCTTCAAGGTTGCCATTACAAATGACATATAGAAAACACACCAAAAGTGAAAAATATATGTGTGGATCTGTGTGTGTGTGTGTGTGTGTGTGTGTGTGTGAGAGAGAGAGAGAGAGACAGAGAGAAAGAAAGAGAGAGAGACAGAGACAGAGAGTATGTGTACGTAAATGTGTAAAGGAAAAATTAAACGTGACCATAACAAATCATCATGTAACTTGTCAATGCGTCACAAACAGTGGAAAGACAGTGTAAGGTTCAGTAATAGAATCAGACTGACCATACAGTAGACGGAGTTTGGCATCTAGAAAGAAGACTTTTTTGTCAGGCACAGGCAAAGCTATTGCACTGTACCCTAAGAAAATATATTTCAAAATGACAAAATTTTACCTGATTTTTTTTTTTTTTGTACAGTTCGTGCTTGATGTTTTGAAAAGATATTCTATTTTATTCATTAGAATTGCTACAGTTATTTTATGAAGAGCATATTGTAAATAGAACTGACATTACAAATGCAATAAAAGATTGCTACAGTAGGCCTGTTTAATGGTATTTGGATTAACCTTCAATACGCTGAGCACATGGCCACACATATGAATGTTGAAGCACCGCCAGAGGGGAAAGTTTAGGATGAGGGCCTGGCAAAGAGGGTCCTGAAGATTATATAATATTATAAATAAATGTTTATAGGGGCACATTTTGTTTCTGACATAGGGCGCTAGTAGACGTTATGTACTGTATGTTTTAAGTTTTAAGCAGATTTTGAGACTTCTAAATGTCTGTCACATTTTTACTTTATAGCCTAAGCTTGGTGAAATTTTACTGAGTAATTTATTTCTGTAATATTTTCATTCATTTATGCCTATCTTCAATTATGCATGCCCGAATTTAGATTGCCAAACAGTTAGTGTCGTTCCTCACATCATTCAATTACAAAGACTATTTAAACCATGTAAAGATGGCATTTATTACTGGGGTTCCCACTTTCAGCTGTTGGTTTTGGTGAAGCAGAGAAAATTAAATGTATAATTGCGTCCTCTGTGACATAACATCAGTCAGCCTTTAAGGTCACTGCATCCATTGGATCCAGAAACGTATCAGTCAACTGACGCTCAGAAATATAAACCTGCCGTTACTTGGAAACGGTGAAAGCCGAAAACGAGCGCGGTAACCTGATAGCTACTCTGAACAACTTGAACATCTCATGCACACATTGACGAGTTGCATCGTTTTTGTTTCTGCCATTTCGCATATTTTTAAAAGTGATTAGCAAATGCAAATAGGCGTGTTATAGTTACGACAGCGTCAGTGAGAATGCGCTGTAATCACCTGGATATTATCTGAAATTTCATCGGTTTGGAGTGTGCAATGGCGAATCGTCAAAAGAAAATAATTTTCTCATTAGGCAGTTTTCTGTGTTTCGCTTGTGTTCTGATCGTCGCCGCAGCCATGGGTACCCACTTTTGGGTCAAGGGAACAGTTCTTTGTAAAACAGGTGCGCAGCTGGTGAATGCCTCGGGACCAGAGCTGGATAAGTTTATTGGGAAGGTGAGCTATGGACTCTTCCATGGTCAGCGCGTAAAACAGTGTGGTCTGGGAGGAAGACCGTTCCGCTTCTCATGTGAGTAAGCGAAAGCAAGCCATTGTGTTTATGAAAAATAATTTGACATCCACCTATTAGCCTACGAATTGCTAGCAGTCTTAGACTAGTTTAGGTCATACTACTAGATCTAGATCTGATCTAGTTTCGGTTTTGTGTTGTATTTGCATATTATTTAAATTACTAAATCACATGATGTTATCGAACAAAGCCTGAATAATCTCGTGGAAATATTTAAAACATTTTAAACATTAAAACAATATTTAAATATTTAAAACATCCCCTTATTTCAGAATCTCTCTTTGTAGCTATGACTATAGTCTAAACAACCTTTTTTGGTTTGTGGCATTCTGAACGTTAGGGCTGTTTACACTGGCACATAGCATCCTTTCAAAGTGCAGTGATCACCATAAAGACCATAAAGGCAAGCGACAGTGAATTGACCATACAAAAGTCTCCTATCCCAGCTCAAGTCAGCATTGCGTATTCAACTAAAGGATTCGTTTAATGTCTCTTGTTTTTGCTGAGACAGTGGTTGTGGGAAACAATTTGACAGATGGTACAACCGAACACTGTCCATTCACACTGATTTTATAACAGTAGCTGACAGCACAAGCAATTACAGTTCCTAAATGAATTCATCTAATGAGTTCTGGAATGGCGAACAAATTGAAAAGCTATTATTTCTGCTCGAGTTGGCCCTACTGCCACTTTGAAGAACAAGTGATGGATTGTTTTGGTGGGCTGTGACTGGGTATGACTTTGTCGACACCCCAAAGCAGAAGCAACCCTTATGAAACTAGAGATTACTTTACTACTGACAAATAAATAGCCTATAGGCCTATTTACAACACAGCAACGGCATGTAGGCTACAAGCTGCAGGTTAAAATGGTTTAGGTCATGCCCAAAAAAAAACAATGGCCATGGTTTCAAAGTTAATTAATAAATAAGTAAATGGCTATAGCTCGATAGCTGAGTAATCTTGATAAAAAAGGGAAACTAATTATCCTGTTTCCCTCTCATGTAACTTGCTGCTTCCTGTAGTCTTTCCTGACCTGTTGGAGGCCATCCCAGCCAATCTTCACATCAGTGTGATCTTCTTCTGTGGTGTGCTCATTCTCTTCTCCTGTGTCTCCACTGCCTTCTTCGTGTACAATGCCTTTGGCAGCCCCTACGAGACGATACAGGGCCCATTTGGACTGTACCTGTGGAACTTCATAAGCTGTAGGTGTCAAATATATCAATATATTTGTGACTTATGTTTCTTTGCTTTATACAGTTCTGTGGAAAATACTTGTACAGTGCATGAAATGGTGACTGTTAAGCCCTATCCCTGCAGAATCAGAGAGACATGTGTTTCCATGCACAACACTAGACGGTTGCTGTGTGTCTATTTGCACCCTGACACCTTGACCATACTTACTCACTATAAAGGTATGATGAGCTAATAGTTCCAAGGTTGTAGGGCAAGGTTGCAAGGTTGAGAAGGGATGAGTGGGCAGTGGGAACACAGAGTTTATCTCGTCAGCAGATTCATCTGGTCAGGCCTGTCTAGAATTTTAAGGCATACTATTTAAAGTAGAAATCTAAAAAACTTAATAAAAACTCCTAAAGACAAAACAAACTTTTGTTTCTACAAACCTTGGAAACCAAAAGGAACCAAGTGAGACACAACTCACATATGCATGCTCCTAGTTCCTCATGCATCTAGCTCCCTATATGTGAACGATGTCTCATTAAGTTACGGAAGAAGTATCTGGTTTCTGTGAAACCTCGGGTGAAGTATCAGAATGTACAGCCATACAGTTCATGTATAGCATGTAAAGCATGATTACTTACAGTTCAAGTGCTACAGAATTATAACTAATGTTCTCAACTCATATGGCATCTAATGAGCTGATATAGCCTCCAGTGTTGAAATGTGCTCTAAGGCGTTAAGAACTTCCTTGGGAGATTTTCCCAAAACAGTGTATTTTATGTGCGACTTCTTGACCCCATGTCACTGAGTAGTTAACTTATTTGGCTTTGATGGAGAGTAGGGGTGCCAAGAACGAAGAGGATCTTTTCACCTGCTCCGTAATATTTGGAAATTTAATATCTTAAAGGAACAGCCACCATTGTTCGATATTGAACTATGTTCTTCCCTTAACTAGCATGTATTACTAACTTAATACTAACTGTATTAGTAGAGCCATGACTTACCTCTGAGGTAGAACATGACTTTAGGCTATTCCCCTGACTGTATCTGAGGTTTGCTGTGTGTTGTGGTTCTCATCAGCATTGCCACCGTCACAGGGGCCTACATGCTCTGCTTTGTACCATACCACGCTGTGCGTATGCCTTACACTTTTGCCCAGACTAACATCATCATAATCGATGGCTGTGAGCTCCGTCGCTCACTCTTCCTCGCCAAGGAGTCTACACTTCTCCTGGCCATACTGCATCTGTGCTTTGATCCTGTTCTCTACTTCTACCTGTCCAGCCATGCGTACGACAAATCAATACTAGCAGTTCACTGGATCAATATGACCTTTCTTGCTCATTTGTCCTCCCTCACACAGGTTTCTGCAGCTGTCTGGTCATGATCCTGTTTGCTGCTGAGGTGAAGCTCCATCGCCTCTCTGAACGCATCGCCAACTTCAACGAGGGCAACTTCCTGTACAAGACCTACACGGAGCAGTACGATCGCTCGTTCTGGTTAATCTTCCTCACGTTCCTCGTTCATGGCGTCAACATCCTGCTGATACGTCTCGCTGGATTTCAGTTTCCTTTCCAGGAGGCCAAGGAGCCTGAGCTTGGCACTGGAGCATCTGATCTCATGTACTAACGGGCTTGCTTTTGTCCTCTGCAATGTCTCCCACCTTCACATAGGTGCAACTAAGCCACACTCTTCCTTGACGATGAAGGGCCTGAAAATACCTGGCTTTCATTTCAAGTGAAGTAGATTGTTTGAAATGTCAGATTTTCAGATGGAGGGGGACACATTAGGTTAGAGTGAGATTAATGTCCCCTTGTTTTGTCTTGGCTGTAAACATAGCTGAAGAGAAGTGTTCATGTTCTAATAGTTTATCTAAATAGTTCATGTTCATCAGATTTTGTTCGTTATATTGTGTAGGATAAGTCAGTAGGATAAGTATTAGTATCATTTTGACTTTAAAAAACACATTGTGCCAATTGTAAAAAGTATTGTACATTTTTTAGAGGTTTTTGTGAAAGGATATTGGACTAACGTGTGAATGTTATTCACACTTCTTCTAGTTCTAGTAACACATATTTAAAAAGGGGTGATCAGTGCATATCTCATCTGAAGATATAGATGCAGCCAGACAAAGTTATTTATAAATATTGTCACTTCATAATACTCAGCAAATATCTCCTCAGTTTGCTAGCACTCCATTATTTTTACAACAAAATAAGGAACCTGTTATTTCTTGGGGTATGGGGCTGATGTTTAGTCTTTGATTTTAATATCAGATACTAGATGCTTAGGATAAAGTGTCTGTTAAACTAAATTAAATAACTAAATTATCTTTATCATATGCCCTGAGAGACTATTTGTTTTTGCCAAACAGGTAAACAAATGTGGTATGTTGTACCACTAGATGGCAATATAAGCACATCTTTCAAATGACTAAATCAGTATTGCTTATAGACTTTTTGGCTCGTGCACAAAAACA
This sequence comes from Limnothrissa miodon, assembly GCA_017657215.1. Classification (NCBI taxonomy): domain Eukaryota; kingdom Metazoa; phylum Chordata; class Actinopteri; order Clupeiformes; family Clupeidae; genus Limnothrissa; species Limnothrissa miodon. Next base: position 552,568 of record JAGFZM010001635.1, read on the forward strand.
CCACGTTTACAAACTCAGAAGGGGTCTATAGTACATTCAACTCCATACACCTGAGTCTAATTACAGAGCTCTAAACATTTCTCTCAGTGTCACCTCTAGAGCAATAGCATTATGCTCAAGAACCTCAAATGCCAGTGCAGTGTGTTGCTTATGACTGAACAGAACAAGGACCTGATGATGTTAATGACTAACATTTGCAAGACTTGTGGTCTATTTTAAAGCAAAACAAAAATCACTCAATATTTTATTCTGCGAACATTTCCATTGTTTAGTAGTACCTTTTCATACTTTCCATTTACACTTTTTTTATATCATGTTGCAGTCACTTGCTACACACACCCACACATATCTTCCCATCAGCATACCTAAATGAATTAAAATACCAGAGTACCTTTGTGACAGAAATATCTCTGCTCACTAAACCTCTCTGAGGGGGAAAAAAAAAGCAGCCGCACCATTGTGGAACACGTTCACATGTTAGTGTCTACCCTGGTTAGTAGGTGTACATATTATACAAATATCACGTGTTTGTCTTGTAATGTTATGGCAAACGTTAGAGTAGATTTAGGGTTGCTTAAAAAGCTGAGATATTTGGTTACTGTTGATTGCCATTAGCACAAGAAAAAGACATGAAATAAAATCATCAAGTGATAACTACAAACCAATATCTCGATGCAGTCACAAATGTTGGCTATGATTTGTAAATGGTTTTATAAAATAACACAAAAGTATATTTGTATTAAAATGTATTGACATTTCAATATCATTTACAAATCATTGTAAAGTGGCATTATATTGTCAACTGAACAACTTCTAACTTTCAATACAGTTTCTTATATTCTGAGACTGGAGTGGAGTTTAATACTCAAAAAAGTGATTCCAGGCACTACAGTTTTTTTTTTTCAGATATGCTATATACTTTTGCTCTGTTTATACATAACAGTATATGAGAATGAGACCAAACTAGATCCTCCCAGTCAGAATTATCAACATGAAAAGTGCAGGACTGATTTTTTCTCTCTCCTTCAACTGATTGCCAAAATCATGTTTTTCCATAGTGTGAGTAGACCAGGCATCAAACATATATTTAAAAAATAGGTATGTTAGTGTTCATACATGTGCATGTTAAAATCACACATGCTGGTGCATTTAACCCAGGGCTGTATACTTGTACCAGCAGCCAACCCTTACGGGCTAAATATCACCCAATTCTATGTATAAAAGCCCTTAGAAAACCGAAACTAGCCTGATCCGCAACTATACTTCATGTAGCCGGAATCTCAATCTCACTCTTTCATTTCAATTTAGCAACTATTTGCCCATATGACCATTTTCAGCACCATCAATGATATAGCCATCTCCTACCAAAGTAACATGCTCATAAAAGCTGTTTTTGACTGAACAAAATAAATTGAGACAGCAAAGTAGGGCTCATCATAACTAAAAACAAAACAAAACAAAGTTCATGTTTAAAACATACAGGTAGGAATGCAGCTTCTAATCCTCAGCAGTGCCTTGATAATCTCATTCACACTCATTAATAGACAATAAAAGGAATCAAAGGCAACACATCTGTACAAGTTAAAAGGTAAAATGGAAAAAGAAACAATCTGAATCATAAATGTCTCCAGTGTTAAACCTTTCTTAGTGTTTATAACGAGTGTTATAAACAGGAGTAGTTACTTTCTTTTTTGTTTAGTGTAAGCAAGGAATCTAAGACGAAAAAAAAACATGATTCTTCAGTAGGAATGGCTAGAAATAAGATCAAACAAGATCTTCATGTCAGTTCCAGTCCAAAGCTTCATACCACTCTTCACTAGAGATGATTTCCAGCATTGCAGTATTATAAGGTTTGCTGATGAACTGCTCTCTAAGCAATCCCCAGCTGATCTAGCACGTTAACCCCCATCCGTTTAAGCAGGGCAACAAAAAAAAAACTAAAGACTGTGCTCAATTTAAAACCTGTAACAGTCGGGTCTATTTGCAGTTAGTGGCCTGGCGAGGTCGATTCACACGGTTACGCTCCTGTTGCCTCCCACGAGTTGATAGCGTTTCATCACACTGCTTAGACTGATGAGACGGCTGAGAGTGTACTGCGGAGAGTGAGGCGCATACCCCACCTGGCACAGTTGCAGGTTTCGCTTCTCATCTCATGCGGTTCTGCCGCATGAGCGGGACAATGCAGGAGGGCGGGCCTGCTTTGCTGAGGAAAGGGTGCTTGAGCAGCTCATTGGCTGTGGCCCTCTGAGCCGGGTCTCGCACCAGCATACGGTCCAGGAAGCCCTTCAGCAGAGGTGATACCTTGAGGGAGAGAGCGGCAGAAACAGTTTATATCAGCACTAGATACAAGTTCGTCTTGCAATTGTCATTTAGGAATTGATACTTTTAGGAGTAAGGGGGGGGGGGGGTCAAGAAAAAGATATTCAGATCCAGATGGAGAAAACTTGCCTTGTGGAGGTTCTTGAGCTTGGGTGGAAGGTTGTCACGGATCATCTTCATGGCCTTGAGAGGCGGCTCATTAAAATATGGGGGCTCTCCATCCACCATTTCAATCACCATTACTCCCAGAGACCATACGTCCACCTGCACCCAGTCAGCCATTCCATTACACACAACCAGTTAAACATAAAAAGATGTGAAAAAAGTGCACAAGTTGTTTTTTTTTTTGTTTGTTTGTTTAAGTTGTTGTAAGTTGCTGTCAGGCTAGACCATCCCTAATCCTGGATATTTGGTCAGTGTGAAATTTCAAATACTTATGTACCAGTGTACTATTGTGATAGTAACAGTACACTATACAGTACACTACACCGTCTAATGAAAGCTATTTCTTGAAGATGAATCCCATTATAGGGCTATAAGGGAGATCCTGTCAAGACAAAAAGTGGGTGAACCTCAGGTCCGTAGGGAAGTCTGGAGATCAGTTCAGGCGCCATCCAGTAGGGGGTACCAACTAGAGACTTGCGATGCTGAACCTCTTTTGACACCTGGGCACAGAAGCCAAAGTCTGACAGCTTTATCTGTAAGGGGGGGAAAAACGACACATAATTTCTCGGCATACTGTATTCTGACATATTGGTAATGGCACAAACACCTACATGTATGACATTTACAGAAATATCATGCTGCAGTTGGAAAAAGTCTGCTCTGCAAGCAGTGAGGAGGAATAAATGGTGAATTAACAAAATGTGTATTTGCAGAAAACTGAACCTGCGTACACAGATGAGTGTAAACAGAAACGATGGGGCAAATCAAGCCAAAACAAAATTGAAATATCAACTAAGGCAGGGGCAACACTGTACAAGAAAGAAAATGTTGGGTGGGACCATACCCGTCCATCTTGAGTGAGAAGGATGGAGTCGCTCTTGATATCTCTGTGAATGACACCCTGGCTGTGAAGAACAGCAAGTGCTTTCAACACAGACAGACAGACTGTGGCTATCTGCTCCTCGTTCATCCTGTTTTTCAGGAAGAAGAAATTAAGTCCATTCATTGTCCAAGTCATTAGGCTAAAAACTTTTTCGTCACTACTGCAATTTCAATAATACCCCAAATTCACATGTACAAACCAAAACACACAAAGCTCGCATACACAACTCATTAACTAAGCAAGTTCAACCATACTCACCTTGTATGAGTAACAATGTCTGTCAAAGCTCCACCTTCTAGGAATTCCATGACCACCCAGAGTTCATCTCCCACCAAATAACTGTTATACATCTCCACCACATTCTCATGGTGATAATCCCGCATGATCACCACCTGTAAGAGAGTAAATGACAATAGACCTGGAGGGAGATGATGTCTAACTATATCTTAATCCACTAAGACTAGGTCTGGGTGGTTTTAATGTAGTTCCAGATCAAAATGAGTATATAAAAAACAAAGGAAATGGAAAAATTCCATTATCTTGGTAGTATTTAAATAAATGTGTAAATAAATTAATGAATAGTAATAAATACATGTTTGTCTCATTATGCTGTGCAAGGGTAAAATTGGCCTCACAACAACATTTTACATCATAACTTGATATATGGTTTGTCTCTGGACTTCTGCAGAATAATATTATCAGTAACCTACTGAGGATCTCATGGCAGTACAACAGCATATCCCAACTATATGGTGTAGGCCTTTGCGTGCCAAACACGTACCTCATTGAAGAGCAGCTCACGTCGTTGTTGTTTGCGCAGGTCCATCTTCTTGACGGCGACTAACTTCCCAGTGCTTTTGTCAGTAGCGATGCAGACGATGCCCGTGGAGCCTTCGCCAATCTTAATGTAGTGGTCCAGGAAGGTGCGTGGGTCTCCACGGTCCACCACCATCTGCAGCGCTGCACGGAACTGCTCGTGGGTAACCCGCTGGGGCTCACGGTGCGGGGAGCGGGCCTGCTGTGGTGGGGCGGCGGGTGCAGGCTGCTGTGGAGCGGGGGGAAGGGGCTGCTGGCTGTGATGATGGTCGGGGCCCAGGGCTGGGTGTGAGGCGTGGTGCTGCTGTGGCTCTCCTCGCGGTCGGCCCTGGCCTGCCGGCTTAGCCCCGCTGGTCACAGGTGGTCTGCTGCTGGGATTGGAGGGGCCATTGTGAGGGGCGGACTCCTTTGTTCTTCCTGGTTTTAAATCCTGCGGTAGACAGCATGGAAAAGACTACTGAAAAATCAGGCTGCTCTCTGTAAATTAAAAACCATGTTGACCATGAAAAAAACAGCAAGTATTTTGTGTATCAAAATCTACTGGCACTGACAAAAAAACACACAATTTCAATACCAATTTTCAATACATAATGAAGCTATCAGAAGGTCTTTTTACGTATTGAAAATGTTTGGTTAGGTTTGTTGAAAGAGTCGGATGGCCATGGTTCATTTCTTAACTATTTCAAACATTACTGGAGGACTATTTCCTCTATTTAGCATGTGCATCTTGTTTATCCTATAGGGAGTTTATTTTTTATTTTTTATAACAACTAGTGAACAATACATTATCGACATAATTACCTGGGACTGTACCTGGTTAGTAGGGCCTTTCCAAACGTTGTTGTCTGTACAGGGATATGTATTGAAGGGCCTGCCTGTTTGCTGTGTCGTCTTGATCACACCATCGCTGACAGGTAGGTTAGGAGTACGAATGTTTGGCCCAGAGTGAGGTCGTTTGTCCTTGGAAGACTGGGAACCTGTGTCCCGATCCGTGTAGCTGGATTTCGGCCGCCTGTCGCTACCACCGTCCCTCAAAACCACTTTGTCCACTGGGTCTCGCTCACTTTGCCTCTCCTTGGTCCGTGCTTTGTCTCTGTGTTGGGAATGCTGGGCTGGGGGTCGCTCCCTGCTAGGCTCCTGCCCCCGCGCTTGTGGGTGGCGGCTGTCCTCATGTGGGCCTCGCGAGTGGTGACTATTTGGTGCTGGTAATTTTTGTGGAGGTCTTATTCTTCACACATACAAAAAAAGGAAATGTTATTTTTTTTTTTGTTTGTTTTACAAATGTGCCAAATTTGCATGCATGGTGCAGCACCAGTATGACAGTGCTTAGAGAGATGATCACACCTCTTTGGGAAGCTGCCTGCATTTTTACTGCAAATTACTTCCCTCACATTGACCTAGAAATGTTTACCAACCCAGCAAACTCCTGGTTATCAATCTTTAGATAAAGGACTATCAGGCAGAATGCTATGTTGCCATACACACTTGACCAACTACATAAAAATACTTCCCTGAAGTAGACAGCCACAAACATTATTCTACTTTTTTACAAAACAAGATCTGGGGTATTTTTAAGCACTGGAACATTTTTAGAGAAGCTAAAATTGCTGTGGCAATGTGGTCTCTACTCAGCAGTGTGAGTAAGGCTTAAAGTATGGAAATACCACTGAACGGGTAACAGAGGGGGGGGGGAAGGGAGGTCTGTCATGCATGTCCATCCCAAGATTAGCTTGTAATTTAAGAGGTCAATAGAGATAAAGTGCAGGGTTTTCAGTTATTGGCTACTATTAATATTCTGTGCATTTGTTGTAATGAATCGATCCTTCTGTACCCTACTGACATAACTTTACCTAAACACTTCAAATTAAAATATTTATAGCACAGTGCCATGTCATATATTCAAAGGTCATTGAACCATCAGACACATACAAGCTCATGCCTACTTTCATCCCGTCCTAGGTTTTCCCAGTCTGCATGCTTACCTTTCGGAAGCCTCAGTTTGGCCATCGCCATGAGGGTAGTATCGATGTGGCTGTTCTCCATTCTCTTGATGGTCATGGGGCAAGCCTTGATCTGGCACAGGCTGCATGGCAGGGTTGCTGTACCTCAAGGAGTTGGACTGAATGACCGACATGGTCTCAAACTCATCCAGTAGCCAGGTGAGGGAGCCATCCACTCCCATGTTCGTGCCACGCACAATGGTCTGAGGGGACAGGAACAAGATCTGGTGAGATTTTTCTCCAAGCTAACATGGAATATCTCAGAGAAAAACCGAGCCATTCGCTTTGCTACTAGTGAACTGATACAGTGATTCAGTTATAAAAGTGGACAACATGATTGCATCATGCAGTTTTATGTGTTCATGTCTCTTTTTACTTGCACCTCACTCTGCTTGCCTGTACAGATGATGCCTCAAAAGTTTTATAATAATTAGGACCAGCTTGTTTAGTTAATTGTCAAATCCAGGACCCCAACTACTAACAAATACCTACATTTTGCAAAACTAATGTAAACAATTAGTCAGATGGTGCCTAAAGAGTGCAAGAAGTACACAGCAGAGTAAACATTTCAAAGTCTTTTAGGCCCCAAGTAACCATGCAATCCACTGAATACAATATTAAAGCAAAGGGTTTTCCATTCAGTTAAACAAGAAACAGGAAGCCATGCAGAGGGAGATATGAAAGTCATGGAATATCCCCTAACCTTGCGTGGCTCGACAGTAGTGATAACCGTAGCATCGATAAAGGGCTTCGGGCGCTTGGCAGTGTCTTCGATCAGACTCTGCCACTGGCGTGGCAGCCCCACAAACTTCTGCTCGTGCTCATCAAAGTCAGTGTGCACACGGTGCTCAAAGTTAGAAGGAGCAGAAATTTGGATTCGCTGTTTTTTCTTCTTGCTAAACATGGCGGCATCAGGACATCACACCTGCAATGAACAATTTGCATTTCATTACATACAGAATCAGCTGCAAGATACAATACAGCACAATACTGTGCCATGTTTAATACTTCAATCACATTCATCATTTGTTGAAGCTGAAGAAATACAGAGCCAAAGAACTATAAAATAAGGGTAAATGACAACACTGGCCCAGTAGTTGACAACTGAGACAACTGAAGACCCTGAAGGAATTCTGTATCTAGACCATCTGAAATTAGGTGTAAATGTAAACCTAGATCCTCATCTCTGCCTCTTGTGCTTCAAAATGGTAAAGTATGATCATATCTACATGCTTAGACACTTACACAATACGCTAAACGTTTGTCAGGACAAAAATCTGGTGCAATCTAAAATATCTAAAGCATTGATCTCTATAAGCCCTGTATAAGTGACATATGTGATATGTGAAACTGTGAAAATTTTGGTTTTGCATTTACACCAATTAAACATGTACTTCACAAGCCAGACACATACATTCAAAGTTATTTTTGATTGTGATGTTTTTTATTATGTGTGCAGATCCTGAAATCTGATGTACTTATGTGGACTACACCTGATGCAAAAGTTTAGGCGATACACACGTATCAGACACTGACAGGGTTACAGTAGAGGGGGCCAGTAGAGCAATCACACCCAGATTGTAAAATGGCATCACAATCAAACGGAGGTAGTTGGATGTAGTGTACTTTAACTGTGTTTTTTGTTGGTTTTAGCAAACCGCAGTTTTCTAAAAAATCGCAACGAGGTTACAATCCTTCATACAATGACAAACACCTACGTCATACAGGGTAAACAAACTGGATACCCTGTGAATAATCAGTTGCGGCTACATGATAACGTTAATATCCTGCAGTTAACGGTCTGGCAGACACAGGAATGTTAGTTAGTCATCTGAATGACAACTGATTTAGATAGCTTAAGTTAACTTAACTGTGAGTTAAACACAAACTCCAAACGCGTTGGGTTCAAATCAAATCAAACTGGAATGCGATTGAAAAGTAACGCCAATTACACATTACGGTTATTCAACTGACAAGTTTAAGTTTTAGACTGACAACATTAGCGTGACATGCATAAGGTTAACGATTTCAATATTACTTTTAACAAGTCTACTTGACAGTTTCAACTACAAAGACCTTCTTGCCACCTAGTTCTAACTAATGGTTGGAACTTAACTATGCTATTGCTAACGGGAGTGTTACATTGACTACGATAGCTAGCTAGCTGATATCAAACAAGATTAACTTCAGAGCTAACTCGAAGAGTGAGTAACAACGGCCACGCAGTTTAGCAATCAAGAAATTAACACCACAACAACAACAACGTAAAAGTTTCATCTTCAGTCTTGAGGAAACAACACTCTTTGTGGTCTCCATCGACATAATAATGTAAGGTTGCAACACTTTAAGACTTAGCTAGCTAGCTACTTAGCTACATGTTTAACTTATTTCGGACTTTACGCTAACGCTGCTTTAATGTGACAAAAGCTGAAAGCTCAACAATTAAAACATAATGGTACAATGGGGTTCCATATCATTAACGTTAACAATATGTTAAATGGGTAGATATTAACATTTTGTTAACTTACCAAATGGCAAGGTAGCTAAGCAGTCTACTTGAGCTAGCAATGCTAGGTAAATTAGTCGTTGCTGTGCTAGCTAAGTTTCAAGCCATCTGAGCTCACATAAATAACCAAACGTTAAGATACAGAATGAGTTGTCGTCGTAGCCTACTCATGCCATCACTTCAAGCACGATATTATTTGTCCTACCTTTAAATTAAATTCGGTCATTCGTCGACACGGTCGTTTTCCGCACTCTTGAAAGTTTATTTCTTACAAAGAGAACGATAAAACTTTACTTAATTTACATTAGAAGCCCCATCTCAGCCGTATGTTTTTTCACTTTTCACCGCCATATTAAAGGAGACCATCGGAGTTGTTAGGAGCAGTTTGAGACATCCGGGAAACTTTTTGAACTCCAAAAAACAGCCCTTTCCACTCTCGCGGCCCTTACCAGCGCGTGCACGGCAAATCTGAAAATCCGGATTCAAGTCTGTGGCAAATGCGAATCAGAAAGGAAATGTGACTAACTAAATGTGAATAACACAGCACTAGTAATAATAGCAATAACTATATGTATTATTTCCTTTTTTAGAATTAAATTAAATGTTGTTTATTATTGTTGTTGTTTTCTTTTTGTAATTTCACACATTTCCACATTATTATGAGAAACTATTACAGTACAGTGTTTGTTATATTACATTTAGTTAATGTTGACTTAATTATAAATGGTAACACAATCCATATCTTTTTGCTGGCCTACTGCAGTACACTGCAGTATTACACATTATTAAATGCAATATTTTAGAAAATGGGCTGCATTAATAAAAAAAATACTGCATTGTATCATATGTAGGCTACTGGAATGTTGCATTACACAATGCACAACACAACTGCAGTTTTACTGTAACAAAATGCAGGGGGGTTTTTTTTCAGTAAAGGCAGAGTGGCTTTTTGGGGGACGGGTTGGTTTAGTCACCTAACCTGATATCCAATCGTTGTTGGGTAAAGCTCACTCAACTCAATAGTTGGTCAGAGATCCTATCTGAGCTTTCAACACCTCCAAAATATATAGATAAAAAGCAAGTCAGATCACCAAGTTATGGTAAATTGAACATTTTCTCTTCCCTTGACATATGTCAAAAGAAAAAGAAAAAGGTTTCATTTTGTCAGTTACAGGACAGCCTACTGGATCATATGCAGTCACTTTTATCTGTAAGCAGCATTGCAAAATGCTGTCATCTGTTTTATGTCTACTCTTGTCTGCTGCATTTAACAATGTGAATCATGATAATCTTCTCTCAAACATTATCTGAATTAGGAATTTCTGTAAATGCTCTGTTGGTTTGAATCTTTCCTAAAATAAAAGTTCACAAGGACAAAGAACTGAAAAAGAAAACTGTTATCAAAGAACTGAAAAAGGTGGACCTCAAGGGCCAGTCCTCAGTACCTTTTTTCCTATTTACACAATACTTATTTATAAAGACAAACTATTTGCTTCTGTGGATTTCCTACCATTGTTATGCAGATGACACACACCTTTTTCCCAACCAAATGAAAGAAATCCATTATTATATTACCTGTAGTACTCTAGAATGAAACCTTAGTAATTACACAGCTCCATGGTGTTAATTTATGAAAATACAAAGACTATGGTTATTTCGAAATTTGACTTATGTAATTCTCTTTTGTCTTGTGGCAGGCTGAGAATCTGACATGGGTAGGCCTGGGCAAAAAAAAAATTAAAGTAAATTATTAAACTTCTAAAGTAAACAGAGTAAAATTTGTTTATGTATTCTCTGAATTGTCCCTACAAAGAACCAATATAATGTGAGAATCAACATAATATGCATAAACACATCCCCTGTTAGTAGGTGTATGTGGAAAATTCAGCATAATAAAAATAAATAAATAAATAAATAAATAATCAGCCATCAGATAATGTTTTAGTTACCAAATACTGTATTTCCAGAATGGCAAAAACTTTATGTTCAAAACGTTAGCTGAGCAGAAGTAAATGAAAAATACATATATAAAAAGACTTGTACAAATGGAAAAGGCCTATGGTTTACTTTTGGGAACATCATACATCAGAAAAGGACATTACGCAGTTTTTGTATTGTTACTATTAAACTAAATATACAGCAGGATTTTTCTTTACCAAAGTAATGGTTTACAAAGAAAAATGTTACATACAAAAGATGCCAAATGACAATATCACTGATTTCAGCCTGCAGAGAGCACAGGTGTGTTTTGGAGGACTCTTGGGAAAGTATGCTGCCCTCCAAAATGCCTCATGGGGGTAATTACTCTGTACCAAAATAGTCTACTACACCACTTCCACTTGCACCATCAAAGAAAAAAAAGTTCCGATGCGGAGCGTCTCTTTGAGATAGGGCCTGTAGATGGAAATAAAAATACATAAGTTTGCTGGTTAATAGATCAGTAAAGCTAGTCAACTCTGTGTAAACCCATATACTGTAGACAACTGAATGCCAAAATGGACATATTACAATCTGCGGACCTATTGCTGAGAATGAAAGAAAATTGCAGCAGATTCCACTGCAGAATCAAGCGACAAACAATACATTACCTTGACAACTTCTTGGCCTAGCACTCCACCAACCACAGCACAGACTGGGGCCATCTCGGAAAAACAGTAACTGCACCAAAAAAAATTGTACATTGAACAGCAAGAAAACATCATTAAATATGGACTGCAATACCACCCACCCCCTAAATGTTTCTTCCTTTATTGTGAAGACATCCAAAAAGTGTCTGTATTTTTCTCTCTTTGTTGTGATACTGAAAGTATGATGTTCACCTGGTGAAGTCCTCTGGTAGAAGGTCACCCTGGAGTCCCTTTGACTGTAGAACATCCTCACACAGTTGGAGCAGCTGTTCAGAGTCCTCTGTGAAATTAGCAGGCTGGGGGTTGCGGCCTTTATCCGAACGAAACTTTAACAGCACTGTTAACAGCATAGAGGATTTACAGAATTGAGAGATTATAAAGATATTTTCAGATTCTTAGCACTGGTTGTTTAATAGCATGAACAAAAAGGTACAAAATGGCAACCACTGTATAAGTGATCCCTAATTATAACATCCAGCTTATTTAGGATTTAATTTCTTCATGCATTTTTACATAAATGTTTTTATTCTTGAACCTCTATATAAAAAAAGATTAGGGTTAGGTATACATAATAAATTGATATCGTTGCATAAACACTTTACCTGCACTGTACGGTGTACTTTTTAATCTCATGATAAGGCACAGACACTCCCCTGGGAAATACAGCTAATCACAAGTATGCAACTGTTCTCTATTCCAGTGGTAGAAAAAAGGTAAACAAACCCCGACAACCCAAGGCCAGTAGTTGCACTTCCTCTACAGACTGCCATTGTGACAGAACAGAGGGGTGTGGACAACAGCCTTGGGATGGCAAACAAGACCATAGTATTTATGCAAGCTAGGGCATGCCAAGGCCAACTGCATTTTTATTCTTATTTCTGGGTATTTGTCATCCTCAACTGAGTATAACTGCAGTTTCTATAGCCGTGGAACCTTTTGGTAGCATTCCAGGACTTACCTTGCAAGAGGAAGTAGTCCGTTGGTGTGCGCTTGATGCTCTTCTTGGCTTTGTCACTCGTCCAATCAATTTCAAAAGCCTCCTTTAAAGAGCAGAAACTGGCCGTCTTGTTGAAAGTGGGACATGAAAAGGAGGGATGTGAGAAAGTGTTCAATGCAGTTCAGAAATGCATCAAAGTAATTCTATTCTGATAATTTAGCCTGATGAGATTCTAACCTTTTTAACCATGGTGGTTTCATTAGGATCAATTTTCGCTTTCTTTGCTTCAGGTCCATCTGAGGCAGATTCATCTGTGGTTTTCCGTACTTTTGGCTTTTCTCTATGGGACCACACGTGTAAAGATATGTAAAAACTTATCAAGGAAACAATATGAAACAAAAATGTAGAACCATCTTTTACTAAGGGGCACACAGCAATATCTGAACATTTTTCTTTAAACAAAATAACAAGTAAAATAATCCTGCTAGATATTAAAAACATCACACTCATCATTAATGACAAAAAAAAACATAATGATTTTCATTTTAGCTGTGTCTTAAAATGTGTTGTCTAGTGTTGTATTATATTCATGTAAACGTTTCGCCCAGCTAATTAATTTAGAATTAGTTTTTGCCGTTAGTAAGAATCTTTTGCACATACCGTGATATAGAATATACTTACTCTACATAGTGATGCTCTTTGCCCAAGTTTGAAAACATATAGCCGTGATAACCAAATACATCCCCACAGAAAATCTTTATGTTCTTCTGGGAACAGAGTTTGTCCACCCGAATCATGAGGTTCCATGAGCATCGTGTCAGACAAACCTGTGTGTTTTCAACAAATTTAGGTCAACATCTATATGCATGCCATCTTTTTTTCCTTTTTTAATCACACTAGAGACCAGATCTAATAAATATTCCAATTTCAGATTTTATTAAAATCACACTGTTGGCTGGCAGTCTTGCTTTTTTATTAAAACCTTGCAAATTATGTGATCAAAACAAAGGAAAAAAACGTGACATGACATAACATTGCATAATTCACTCACTGCATCAAACTGAAAAAAGAACTCATCGGGTTTGGACTCCACATTCTCTGTGTCTGCTTTGACTTCCACCATTGGGTTGAGGGCCTGGGCCCTTTCCAAGGAGGCTTGGGCTCGGTTCTGCCCACGTGCAGACACTGGAATCAGGAACTGGGCCTGGCTACACTCCTCATTAACCTGTGCAGGAGAGTGTATAGATCTGTCATTTAATTATGTGCTGAAATCAACTATTCAAAATAGGTAGGGACAATGTGCATTGTCCGGCCATAGCCATTATTGTAATAGTGAAAAATGTGCTAGGCTACATGAGATGCCTTAAAAGCAGGGTTGGGTAGTAACGGATTACATGTAATCTGGATTACGTAATCAGATTACAAAAATCAAGTTACTGTAATCAGCCCAGATTACAATGCAAAAATGTGTGATCAAATTACAGTTACATTGTTGGGGATTACCTGATTACTTCTCATCTTGCTAAAAATGCAACTTTTTATTACGGGGGGGGGGGGGGGGGGGTGCAAAACATATAATTTTTTTTTTTTTTCACCTTTCATCCACACAAAAACGCATCAAAAACGAATATTTAAAAAAAAACTCCAGGCAAAGTGGATTTTTCTGAAAACTCCATTTGTGCGTTTACGTGTAGACAGAGTTAACCAGAGGTTGGCGTTTTCAAACATCACAATATGCTACAAAATCATAAGAAAATTCTGACGTTTAACGTGCGACCTTTGTTTACTGCCGTAGAAGAGGTATAAAATAACGTTTTATAGCGGTGGAAATGATATGCCTGGGTCACTTCCAGGCTAACGATCTTGGCTCAAAACGGTAAAATATAACTTTCTCAAAACACATCCGAATTACATGATTTTGATGTCAACTCAACGTATGTACTCCCAATCATCCTTAAATTGATCTAAAGTGTATTTTACTCCGGATAAATCCTTTAAGCAGTGGGGTCTTGGATCTCTGGCTGCTGTATCACAACGATAATCCAACGATAATCAAAAAATAAGTCAGCAGTCAACTGTGCTTGGACAGCGTCTCTGCCGCCATAGTAAATTAAACAAGCACGGGATTTGTGAGCAGACTTTATTGGTCCGCGTCATCATCTAATTACAGCGTCACCCGAGTTTTCTTTATGAACTGGTTATTTAATAAAATGTGTAGTTGATTCACAAACTGAGAGCTAAAAAAAATAGATGTAATGAAATCATTAAGTGAAAAATAAAATAAAAATTCTTTGGTCAATGCTGTGGCAGAATCTAAAAGTAATCCAAAAGTAATCAGATTACATTACATTACAATCTGACCCAACCCTGCTTAAAAGACATACACAAAAACACTTGATTGACCTACCTGTTCATGGTCCAGTAAAGTTAATCCTTTTACTCCAGCCAGAATTAGATTTTTGGCCACTTCGGCACCTAAACCCCCAAGTCCAACCAGGAGCACACGGGATCCACGCAGCCTAAATAAAAGAGGATATCAGGTGTCAAAATGAGGTACACTGAGTATATTGAGATTTGAGATCTCTGCACCCAGATCACATGTGGACTACAGTCAGCTGGATAGGCAATACCATGACGAGAGCAGCAGAACGATGTAATGTGTAGGGTTTAAATACACCTTGCTTGATGTGTTATTTGTTTACAGATACTGTGGCGTACTGTAACAATGCAAATACGCACACGCCTGTAACACAGAAAGTGTGACGCATTGAAAGAGGTCACCAGAGCTAAATATAATTTACTGAATATGAACTGTGCCAAAGGTTTGCGAGCTAACGTTAACTCTACTTCGTGGCTCACTGCTGGATGCTCTGCCTTTTAACAACTCTACTATTGCACCCTATAAGACATTGCTTGAACGGTGAAAGTAACAAATGGAAAGCATGTTGACCAGGCCAGAGCAGTAGAGAAAAATATCTGAGATCCTAGAGACATTTGAATCGTCTATTTAAAGAGACAAAATGGACTTTGACTATACTCTCTCTTTGGCTCTCGAGAAGCCCATTCATTAACGTAGATGTACAGTAGGCTACTCAGACCTCTTTTGTGCGTCCAGTCCCCACAAACGGATCTGACGGTCATACTGAGCAGCTTCTTCCTCGCTGATAATGGTATCTTCTTTCTCGATCATGTCGATCATTTTGAGTCAGCGAATACAGAGCGAAAAACCTTTAATTTTCAGGTAGAACACTTTTTCTTTAGGATGAAAGTCCCGCTTTGTGCGATTCGAATAGGCGCACAGTGATGATCACGGCTTCCTCTTAACCTTCCTCTATTGATTTTTTCCCCTGTACGGAAAAATAGCAGTGTGACGCCTTCACCGCCGCTTACTGGCACGGAGGCCTGTCGAATCTGTCGGTTCTCGGCACGTTGTTGCCATAAAAATAAAATAAACCTAATTAACACAAGCAGATATAATATGTTTGTATTTTCAGCTAGAATGGAGGCTTTGATGCTAATGATATATAATCAGCATTAAAAACGTTTACGTGCACTGTACTCAATAGATGGCAGAAAGCAACATCTCTACCGATTTCAACAAAGCCATCGGATTCATAGAAGAAGATTAGAAAGAAGCGAAGAAGACCGCGGTACACGAAAGGACCAAACAGAAACAACTGTTGTGTTGACAGCTTCCTTTCAGAATTCAATATGCCGCAACGACGACTTTGTCCGTTTTTTCCACAAATATATTGAACATATTTGTAGCTATGTTAGAGAAGGAAAGTGCCCAGTTAGTTTGTTGAGCAACGTGAGGATGTGCATTTTTCAGTTCACGTTAAGGTAACAGCTAAGTTAGATGGTCCTTATTCAAGAGCTAATGAGCTAACCGCTTAATTAGCTACGTGGCTAACTTGTTTTTTATTGTGACCTAAAGAGTAGAAAATGAGCATAGAATCGTGATGATGTGCGTTCATGAATCAAAGCACGAACAAGGCGAGATGGGTGAGGTGTTCAAAGGAGGCAGAGAGGCTAGATAATACGTTACAAAGGCCATTGCGGGACACTGCCCATCTGGTCAAAGTATCCCGAGTTCACGACTAACTGTGATTGTTGTAATCTGTTGACACCCTGTACACCTGGACTGGGCATTGCTGGATTCTTCAGATCACCGTGCTATTATTAAAGGTAACAGACAGATGCATGGGCAGCACTTTTGGGCTCTTTGCTTAACGTTACTTGTCAACTTCTGCTTTTCTACACGGTTTGTTTTTGTTTATGACTTAAATGTCTGATTTGCTTGAACTTATATAGTTGATCCAGATATATTATATTTGTTATTCATCTGTGTCTGGAAATTCAGTGAACATGATTATAGCAGCCTAGATAACATTCATTCAAGCTACTTCCAGAGCCCGTTGCTACTGCTCGTGTTTGTTAGTTACCTCCTTGTTTGCGCTGCCATCTACAGGACTGGAGTACTTCCATTTCTTATAAGGCAAAATGTGATTTTTATAACCTAGTAGCCCACCGATATCTCTCTTTTGAAAATGTGTTTGGTAAAAACAATACATCATTCTGCTGCTTGGCAAATGTGAACTAATAATCTACATTGACTTTAAGATGATTAAAATGTTCAGTAATATCCCTTCTGGTACTATAGGCTACTACCTTGGGACATTACAGCCTGATTGGTTAACTCACATGATTGGTGTGCTTGCATACAGATGAACTCTGTAAAGGGCGGCACAGTGACCTGGCGGCCACAACCATGGCAGGATGCTGACAGTGGTGGAGGGGAGCCTCTCTCAGATAGTGATTCGGAAGAAGAAGATTTTCCTGATGACAGCACCACTCCACTGGGAGACTACATAACACATGGTCAGACATTACCATTTCTATCATCTGATATTTTTAATGTATAAATGTTGTTCTAATGATTGCATATAATTTATGTATCAGGCCTAAAGCAGTTACTTGATGCCCAGCAGCTGTGTGATGTCACACTTCTCGTGGAAGGGAAGAGATTCATGTGTCACAGGTAGGCTAAACCTAGTGGCACACTCTGAAAATAAAGTAAATGTGGTTGCAGGAAGACAGGTTGGGTTAATTTATGATCTGAAGACAGGGTAATAAACACTGAAACAATGACTCCTCTTCTAGGAATTTTAAGACAATACTGTATACACTGAAGTGGTTTTGTTGAGATCTGTATATAGTACTGCTATATACATGGAATGTGACAATCCACAACAATTCATGACAATCCTTGTTCTTAGGGTTCTTCTAGCTGCAGTGAGCCCCTATTTCCGAGCCATGTTCACAAGTCCCCTGGTGGAGTCTCGCCTTACTGAGATCAGACTGGAGGAAGTAACACCAGCAGTTATGGACACAGTCATCCAGTTTATCTACACTGGGGAGGCTGGTCTCAGCCTGGACACAGCAGAGGACCTCTTTGTAGCAGCAAGTCGCCTTCAAGTCATGCCCTTGCAGGATCTCTGCTCAAGGTACTAGTGAATAACTACTAATTCAAAGCCTCTGGAGCAATTATAGCCAGAACTCTGACAAATTATGTCACAAGTCTGTTTGCTAGAATGGGGCAACAATAATTTGACAGGGGTTGCTTACACATCTATCATTAGATATCATTTTTGAGTATTTTTCATATTTATTGCTATATCGAGAAAATATCTTTACTTTTTTTGAATGTGCTCCATATAGATTCTGCTTAGAAAGGAAATGTGTGACCATAATTGTTTCTGCTGGCAGGTTTCTGTTTGAGCACTTGTCTGTAGAGAATTGTTTGGGGATGTACTCTTTGGCCCGTTCACACCACGACCAGCTGCTCCTGCGTGCCTCTCTGCGGCTGGTGGCTCAGCACTTTCCTCGGGTAGCGAGGCAGCGGGACTTCCTCCTGCTGGACCCTGGTACTCTGGGTAGCCTTCTGGAGTCCGACCGGCTGGGCGTGGAGTCCGAGACAGAGGTATACGACGCGGCACGTCGCTGGGCAGAGCACCAGCCGTCTGAGCGCTACATTCACATGCCGGCGCTTCTCCGACACTTGCGGCCGGGCCTGCTGGCACCGGAGGAGAGCCGGCGGCTTAACCAGGAGCTGGGTCCGCGGGCCAGCGTGGAGGCTATGGGCGGGCCCATGCGGCCCCGAGAGGGCATGTTTGAGAAGAAGATTGTATGTGTGGACCTGAAGCCGCGTGAGGATGACGGATTGCGCGAGGCAGACTTTACTGTGGACTGCTTCGACCCGCGCACAGGCAAGTGGGAGAAGCTGGCAGCGCTCGGTTCGCTGCTGTGCCCAGGCTGCACGGCCATTGGGGGACGCCTCTTTGTGGCTGGCGGCATCTTGCGCCGTGGACAGGTATCGGCGGAGGTGCATGAATACGACGTGGTGGCCGACCGCTGGATCGAGCACCCGTCTATGTCCCAACCGAGAGCTATGCTGGGATTGTTGGGCTGTGGCAACTCGCTGTATGCTTTGGGTGGCTGCAACCGCACGGCGCTGCTGGACTCATGCGAGACGCTGGACTTGGGCACTATGAGCTGGTCGACGGGGCCGCAGCTGCCCTTGCCCCTGCGCTCGTTCGCCTGTGCTGCTCTCCGCGGGCGTCTCTATCTGCTGGGCGGCGCCACGCTGGAACAGAACCGGGCTGTGGTGCACTCAGGTGTGCTCATATACCACACGGCCACCGCGCTCTGGACTCGTGTGGCGCTTGACTCTGGCGCCACCTGTCTGGCGGGAGGTGTGGCAGTGCGGGGCGGTGTGTGTGCCGTCGGTGGCTACATGCGTGACGCTGCAAAGTTCCTAGATGGTAACTACACACAGCTGGAGCCTCTGGACGCCACTGGGCGGGTGCTGTTCTTCCGAGAGGGACGAGGCTCTGGGGCAGAGCGTGAAGTAACCCCAGGCATGGATCGTGGTGGGGGCAGCGATCGGGCACCCAGTCCTGTAGTCTTTCCCGGGCTGCCACGGAGAATAGCGGCAGGGGGAGTGGCGCGTTGGAAGCGACGCATCTACGTACTCGGTGGCGAGAATGGCTCACGCTTCTACGACAGCGTTTACTGCTGGAAGCCTGGCTGGCGCAGCTGGGTACAGAGACGGGAGAAGCTGCCAGGGGACACGGGCGGCGTAAGCCAATTTGGCTGCACCACCCTCAAGTTCCCTAAGAAACACATCCTGGCCAGGCTGAGGTCTGTTCAGGAGAACAAGGTGACTGACCACAAGGGGGAGGAGAGGGTGAGGGGCCGGAGGAGGAGGCGCAATCAAGAAACGTAGTCGTTGCACAGCAGTACCTTTAAATGTCTGAGTCATGCTTTGAAAACCCTTACACTACACTACGCTTGAATGAAGGGGTCATAGAACCTTTAGAATGGCCCACAGAGTAACCAAAAATGTATCATTTTGGATTACTGATAAAATGTAGGTTTTTGTAGGGACATAAAATAATTTTTTTTGTCTGGGACATCGTGCTCCTGTTTGTGAGCCAATTTTATGGAATGAATTGTGAAATAATGTTTTATTATTAAAAAGCTTACATAATGCATACTGGTGTCTTGCAAGGCTACATTAAACACTGTCTTAAATCATTGGCTTGCAAATACATTGCCTTGCCAAATGATTCAACCCCCTTGAAAGTTTTTGTACTAATTATAATATACACATCAAATTTGTTTTTGAAAATTTAGTGCATAGATGTTTCTATTACCATTGTTCATTTGGAAAATGTGTATAAATAACTTTTTTGCATTTTAAAAGATGTTGATTGATTACTTTCAGGGGGTTGAGGCACTGTATTGAATGGTTATTCCATTCAAACCCGTTTAAAACCATTGTGAAGAACCAGGCAAGTGTACTTTTTCTAAGTTGATGTTAAATTTCATTTCAGATTTCAACAAAAACCTGTGTAATAAAGACGTGGACACTTTCAAATGAAGTGAATACATTACGTTAATATGAAGCTGCTCGGGACTAGTTATAAGTCCAGGTGTTAAAGGGCTGTATTATTTTAAGATATACCTCACTAGGGCTACACGAAAAATCGCATTCACTATTATTGTGGTCAGTATTTGGATCACAATTACTAAATATTTTGATTTTTTAACTTTGAAAATTAATAAATTGTAAAACATCTTATTTTTAGCAAGTTTTCAGCTATGTGGCTGACTAATTTGAGATAATCTGTACACAGGCCAAATGAATACATTACAAAGACTTTTTATTTTAAAAGCTACAATTTCCTCTGAACCTCTAAAAATCATGTAATTTCTATTAGTCAACAATTAATTGTATTAACAACCCTTATTCCCAGACAAATTTTTTTTTTAGATACTTATAATTTAGCAATCTAGTGTTTTGCAGATAAAAGCAATACTCTGGAGAATCAAAGGATTTGATGACTTGATGCAACAACATTCTTTGGGGTTTAGTCAGACATGTTTCACCTAAATAAGCTTCAAGAATGTATGATGATGCACAGATGTTACAAATATACACTTTATTTATGTATTTTACAAAACTACTTTACAAACGTACATGGCATTTAAAAGGGTACAAAGCAACACCAAACATTGAGGTGTTTATCAAAAGCCCTTGCAGTGTGCTTCTCCATTACTGGAGAAAAGATAGGACTTGCCTTTGGCTTAGCTTACCATTCACAAATTAAAGTCTTGTACCTAGGACTTTTTGAAATGGTGGCTCTTTAAAAATGGAAGTATGGAATGGACAACAGGTCCATGAGAATTTGTTTGCGGTCACACATCTCTTCTATTCAAACACATGATAGCAGAATAGTGCAGTTTCCAAGGTGGCTCCTCAGTAGTGGTACACCTTTATCTGATTACTGTCATCCAGCCCCAGTTGAACTAGTCCACCAAGGGAGGATGGAGGCCGATAACGGGTAAACAATGGTCTGACAAGTTTTGTTCAGGAAAAAATTATGTAAGCACAGGGAATGTACAGTAGAATGTAGAAGTGCTAGTGTTTTTTTGTGTTTTGTCACCTCAAAGACAAATCAAAGGCCATCAGAAATAAAGGCTATATATATCTCAATATCACCAAATGACTGTACACTGTACAATTGTGATAAATTGTAGAATAGTAGTAAAAACAATGCCAAACATGTCCGTTAAGAGGTTTGAAGGATACATGCCAGGGTCTTTCCTGCGTGTTTCAAGCCATCTCTTGTTGCCTTCAATCAGGCTTTGCAGCTGCTGATTATCCATCTCTGTGGACTTTGTAGACAGCATGCTCTGGGCCTGCTCACTGGCATTCAAACAAACGTGCTAATTTAGCAACAGGCCAGAGTGTTACCTTTTTAAACTAGAAGAGACCCATGAGGCCATGGAACAACAAAGGAGCATATTTAGTACATTTTCAACCAGAATTTCTAAATAAAAACGAGAAATATCAAAGACTATAAGCCAAGTACCAAATAAGAACTCAAACAGAAAACGGCACTCTCAGAAGAGGAACCAGAATATCAGCACTCCTACCTGGGTGAAGGAAACCCTGAGAGGTTGTAATTGCCCATCACTGATGGGCCTCCACGGATATTCATAGGAAAC
This sequence comes from Limnothrissa miodon, assembly GCA_017657215.1. NCBI lineage: Eukaryota > Metazoa > Chordata > Actinopteri > Clupeiformes > Clupeidae > Limnothrissa > Limnothrissa miodon. Next base: position 574,397 of record JAGFZM010001635.1, read on the forward strand.
CCTGCGACAAAGAAATCTGCATTAGGCTACTAGCTACTAACACCAGAAATTATTAAAAAAAATCAGCTGTAAACTATGATGGGGTATCCAGGCTACCCAACCTACCAGAAGATTCTTTCTGGAAAAGGAAGCTGTTGCCAGCCCTGCCTATATTGCTGGTTCCCATCCTGGCAGAGGACCATCTGGATCCAGACAGCAGGCCAGAGGAGATGGCCTGTTCCTGAGATAGAGGCACTGACAATGGTTGATACAAGGCCTGGACGTTCGGCAGGACTGGAGCCTTCTTCTGGGAAAGAGAGCTCAGAGCCCCCAGGACTGTGTTTAGCTGTTCAGAAATGTGCTGCAGCGAGTCAGCCAAGTGCTGCACTTTAGCCGGAACGGTTGGATGGTCATCTGAATGGAAAGCAAAGGACGGGGAAGGTTTATGCTTGCACCTGAGGTATCTAAACAAGCTTAGATTCGGCAGTGACGCATGAGGTAAAAGAATAGTAAGTACTATTAGGGTACCACTAACCTGTCCCTTCATTGCCATCCACGCTGCTCACGTCTGAGTCTGAGACAACAAAGGTAACTTTTCTATCCACGTCATGTCTGTATGTGTCATTGTATGAAGACTGGAAGGGCCAAGAGCACAACTTTAACGCCCAGACGGTAATATTGACAACATATACGTACATTCTAGAATCTTCTGTAAAGCTTTTCAGGACCATAGTTAATCATGTTACAGATATACCAATTCACACACACCATCGGCCTTATTAATCATGATGTTGACAGATAATAAATTAATAATAAATTAAGTAACAAAGCCAGACATACTTCCTCCACCAGTGAACTCTCTAAGTGGGTGAGTCTCTCTGCTTTCTTCTCTAGAAGGTTCTGTCCTCTCTGCACAGTGGCCCTCAGCTGCTCAAGGTGATTTGCCTCCTTTTGACAGACATAAACAGATAGCAAACACACGGTTGTGAGCGACTTCAAGTGGTGCTCTAGACAGTCTCTCTGATCCATGTGAGCAGTCCTACCTGCTGGAGGTTCTTCAGAAGCTCCTGGTCAACCCCGTCTCTGACAGAGCCTTGGAAGCAGCTGGATCGGGCTGCCATTAGCGCTGCCTGCCTCTCACTCAGGTTACCGCTCTGCAGCTCCAGAAAGTTCCGGGCCCTCTGCAGTGACATGCCTTCTGAGGATATGTAGTACCTCAGACTGAGAGAATATATATTTTACATTAATTACATTACATAATTCTCCTAGTTGAAAAGAATTGGCACGAAGATTTGTGTACATGGTGCAATAAAATTATGGGATAAAAAAAAAAAAAAGTCAGAGTGGTCCTTGAAGTCACAATTAGCAATTCTCCATACACTCATAACTCAGTACTATGAGCTAAATGATATGAGAATAATGCACTGATAGATTTACTCACCCCTCAATACTCTCACTGTTTTTGGGGAGTGGGGGGGTGGAGGCTGCATTGGGGGGCTCCAGGTCCTCCACATGTAATGATTGCTCATCACTAGGAACTGAGGAAGACTCCAGGCCCTTCTTTCTTGTCTCTTTACCCTCCTCTGCATCAACCTTTGTTTGCCTTCGTCCTGACTTGGAAGAGACTTTTTTCTCTGTCCGCTCAAGCTCACTAAAAACACATCACATGAACACCATTGAATTGTTCATCTACTACAGATGTTTGAATCCTCAAATGAACTCTATGGAACTGGCCATCATTCACATGAATGTACAGTAATGCACTGTGAAAGACACAAGGGAGATGAAGTAACCATCATGGCATGGCATGTGGTCAAGGTTCATTATTGTTTGACCAAACTGTGATGCCATGTTGTTTCACCCTCATACGATGAGTACAACATAAACTGCGTTGGGAAAATGTGTTGTTGTTTTGAGGTTGTGGCTACCTGACGCGGCGGCTCAGCCCCTCACAGCGCTCCTGCAGCTGCTCCAGTTTCTTCTCCAGTTTTTCCCGCTGGGCCTTCATTGCCTGGTTCTCCCGCTGCAGACGTTCCTTCTCCTGATGCTCCTGCCGAGCCTCCTCTTTGGCGTTGTCTCTCTCAATGGTCATCCTCTCAAGATCCTCATGAAGTCCATCAATCTGTCCATCAAAGGGAAAAGTTGAACTGTGCAACATGCAGTGGTCGTGGTCTATACATACACATGCACAGTACTGTACAGGATATGTTTCTTAGTACCTCATTTTCCTTGAGTCCCAGTTGGTGTCGTCTTTTTTGCATCTCTGATATCTATGAGAAACACCACAAATGTCACAAGATCACACAAGCTGCTATATTTGACACAAAGCGGGATTTATCATGTAGCTTGATTGTTATCCTCGTTTTGTAAGTCGCATTGGATAAAAGCGTCTGCTAAATGCATAAATGTAAATGTAAATGTAAATGTCTCAAACAAGATAAAAAGTAATTAATTGTACATCTGATTTAGATAATTAGAACAGCACCTGACAAAAGAGCATGGACTCCTGAGTTTTCAGATCTTTGGCACGTATGTCCAGTTGTAGCTCTAGTTCTTTGATCTCTTCCTCCTGATGAGCATTTATGAGAACCATAAATGACATTTTAAAACTGACATGTAAAACTGACATTGTGTTTAGGCATGTCATTATGCATTACACATTCAACATTCAATATTCACATTCAGCAGGCCATAAAATAAATCACAAAAATAGTGTCTCAGAACTTATCTAGATTTATGTCTGTGAAGATTCACATTCATCCAGGTCATGGTAGTTAAAACGTTCAGTTATAGGCAACTGGACTTCTTTTTGACGCTTTAAGTCCAATCCAGTTGCCTATAACTGCGTTGCTTGGAAACTACCAACCTTCTTGGAGTATGTCTGTCGTGTCCTTTGGACCTGCTTCTCAAGCTGGGTTTTGAGCTGTTCCAGTTGGAAGTTGTGTGAGGACAACAGACGGTCCCTCTCCTCTTGCAGGGTAGTCCGCAAATGTTCCCTTTGACTGCTCTCCTAAGAAGGTATATACACATTACATGTGACAAACTCAAACATCAGTTGAGAAAAGTACTGTTTACATGTGATCTGATAACAGTTAGCAGTGACACATACAGTATTATCACCTTCCTATACAAATAATCATTAATAATTTTGTTCAGATTTAGATTTTTTTTTGACAGGAATTGCTAAAAAAAAATTGCTTCAAAAAGTAGCCATTTTTTGATTGAAGTTACATTTGACAACTAAGCAAAGTGCTGGACAGGCTAGATAATAATACTTGGTAGACAAACAGAAAGGATGCCAGCATGACAATTAATGCAGATAGATAAATATCATATTGTATTGAATGCAAAAGCATACAAGCAAGTTTTAAGATGAGATTTAAAAACAGCCAGGGAAGGAGCAAGGGGTATGCAATCACTGCAAAGGCCCAGTCACCCTTGCTTTTTAGTCTAGAAGGACGAACAACTAGGAAGAGTTGGTTGGCTGACTTAGGAGCCCAAGATACTATATGAACTTTTATTAGACCTGATATGCAAGAAGGTGCCAGACCATGTACAGATTTAAAAAAATAAAATAAAAAAGTTCATTCTATGATGGGCAGAGAGCTGAAACATGCTCCAACCTTTGCATTTTGGTTAGAAGGCAAGCTACAGAATTCTGAACTAGCTGATCTGAGCTAAGAAATTAAGATAAGAAGAACATAAGAGAAAGAGAAACATAATGCAACCACGCTGTCTTTGTCTGCATGTTTGATGTCAGAATCAATTTCCTTTAACATGATAGCTCCCACTTTGACCAAAGCTGTGAAGAAACTCTGCTATTACTCTGAAGAAGCTCCGCAATTACTTATTTTGGCCCAGAAACTGCTTTTTTCTGTCATCAGGATACTTGACAAGTTGGAAAAATATTCTCCCCTGGCAACCCTGGAAGCTGCATCTTTTGCACTCACAGCAGTCAGCATATTCCCTCATTTATCTCATAGTCAGTACTACTGTACACAGTTTCAATAGCAGTCAGCCCTCACTCAATCAATTGACTTTGATGGTTTCATCAGTCTTTCTAATGTTCTTTGATTACTAAATGTGTGCTGCTGTCTACAGGGAGGCTGCAATCATGTAATAC
>JAGFZM010001635.1:578508-640521 GCA_017657215.1 Limnothrissa miodon
TAAGCGATTTTATGACCTCAAAAATGGTCGCATAAACTTACTGAGTGCCTCTTTAATGTCACCTACCAGTAAGTTGTATGTGATTATTTTAGTGAAGTTCTAAGGTGTACTGTAGAAGTGTGCATAAACAGTATCAAATGCAAATGTGTCATTGCCTTAGCTAATGAATGCTAAGCATTTCCACTTTTCATTTCCTATAGGTAAGGTTAAGGGCATTTCAGTGCTCTGTGGTATAGAGACAGTATTACAGTGTGAAGAAAAAGAAAAAGTCAATACGCAGCATGCAGATCAACTGTCTGTCCGAGTTTACTTATCAATTGCCCAGAGGCCTTTATTGAAGTACACAGGTTTTCCGGAGCTTCGCGCGGAGGGACGGCGGACACACCTGCTCCACGTGTTCCAGCCTGATGGCCTCCAGCTTCTGCCGCTGCTCCTCTTTGGACTGCTCCAGCTTCCTGTGGTGGTCACGTTGCAGGTCCTCCCTGATCTCTAGTAACACATCACCAAGCTGTACACACCCACACACACAAAATCAGCAGAAAAAGAAACAGCATAGCCTTTACAACAATGTGCAAAAATGAAACTGCTGTTCACTCTTAAGTAAAAACTGAAATGGGTCCCACCTCAGTCCGATACTCTGCCAACTGCTGCAAGGAGCTGCTTGGTACTTCCCTGATCATCTCATCGGTCTTGGCCTGCAAGATATGCCACACTCAGACATCTCTCTATGCTCTAAACATACTCAACTACCACGCCTCCACACGCATCCACTTGACTCCCCACTGACCTGCAGCTTCATCGAGGCTCGAGTCTCCTCGGCCCTCTTCTGCAGCTGCCTCTTCTCCTCCATGAGCTCCAGCTCAGACTCCTCCCGCAGCCGCTGGAGCTCGCGCCTCTTCTGGGCCTCCAGCTGCTCACGCTCCGCTCTCCTCTCCTCCTCCAGAGCCCTCCGCAACTCCCTGAGATTAGCTTCATTCTCCTCTCTGGACAAATGACAGGCAACAGCTTGTTCCAGGGGCCATTACTTCAAACAGGGGCCATTTCAGTCATTTAAAAGCATGTCCCATGCACAGTCATTATGAGGAGCTCATACAGGTCTCTCAAGTCTCTATCACTCTGAAAGTTTGATATTGTCTACCCCTGAACATAAGTCAAGCTAATGCCATGTATAACATCACATGCTGTGTTGAAGCCCTGTAGACCACCCCTTTCCATTCTACCATAAGTTCTCACTCTCTCTCCTCTATGACTAGAGGGCAGAGGGGAGAAAACACTTCTACCAAGACTAACTAACTGTCATTACATCAGACAGTGCGTAAAAGATTCCTTCGATGCTCCTGCAGTGCATGAACAGGACAGGACTAATTCAAAACAAGAGATAAGTTCACTAGAGCAGCTCAGATGTGAAGTTTGAAGTTTTTTAGATCAGTGCCAACATAATTGACTGGACTAACCCATGATCAAAACAATAGACTGGAAATCTCACATCTTCATCAGAGTCTGCAGAGTCCATTACCAGGCCATAACCAGTATATTGGCACTGAAACAAAAAACACATGCTAGTATGCGTACTGACATGAGCAAACGCTGCTGAAGGTCCCTCTCCCTCTGCATGCTGTCCTTGAGCTGCTGGAGCTGTTGGGCCGAGTCCGCCCTCAGCCGGACCTCCTCCTCTCTTCTGCTGGTGTCTAGCTCCAGCCTTAGGGTTCTGGAGGGGGAAGAAAACACCATTGCAATCACTTAAAGATTTACACACCTTATACTAGTGCCTATAACATCAGTGAAATGAATGCTGTCAAAGCGGAATACTCTTAAACACACACACACACACCTTAGTTTGGCACTGTTTTCCTCTTTCAGTCGTTCTTCTTCTTCTTCGTGAGTTCGCCTTGCTTCCTCCTTCAGGAATGTGGATTTCTGTTCATCTTGGTAACTATAGAGCATTCCATCAGTAACATCTTCAATGGCTTTCGTTCGTTCCACCACCTTTGGCCTTGTTTGTTCCACAAGCCCAATGGTTTTCTTCTCTACTGCACTACTGAATTCATCTACTCTCTTATGTAGTGGTTCTTTTTCTTTTAAATAGTTTGATTTCTGTTTCATTGTATCTTCATCCATCCTATTTACCTTTCCTTCCCCAATCTTCACTATCCTTATTCTGTCCTCAGGTATTTTTTTCTCTAAAATCTGTAACTCCAACTTCTTTTCTTCTTCATCCTCCTTATCATCCAACTCCACCAACTCCTCCTCTTCAACCTCAACCTCTAACTCCTCTTCACTTTTTTCTTTTTCCTCCTCTTCTTCGTCGTCTTCTTTTTCTTCCTCCTCTTCTGATTTTTGTTTCTCCCCCTTTCTAATCATTACATCATCTCTTCTGTTCTGCATGCCTGCTATATTGACCTCCTCATGCTCCTCCTCATCTGATGAGGTGTGGGAGGTCTGGATCAGTGCTCTCCTGGGCACTGGCACAGGCGTCGGCGAGGCACACAGCTTCCTCAGTCCGGACCTGCGACCCTCTCCTAGGTCACTGCTGTGCTTTATATGACTGGAGGAAGACTGAAGGGATACTTCGGGTGAACTGGCGCACAACTGAAGCCTCTGCTCTGCCAGGAAGCTGTCACCATCCAAACCAAGCAGATACCTGTAAATCAGTAGTCCAGAACATCACTCCTGTGACTAAAGAGTACGTCTCTTCTTGTTTAACAAAACTGGGAGATAACACATCACACACGTTACATCTCTCTTTGGTAACAAGCAAGTCTCCTCTTTTATATTGTATTATTTTATTATACAAGCCTAGTATTACATGATATGATATATGATACAATATTATATATGATATGATATATGATACGATATGATGCGTTATATGATATGATATATGATATATGGTATGATATATGATATTATGGCAGCATCTGACAGACATATAAAAAAATGTTCATATTCATCAAGAACATAATAATTTTGATATCATCATTTTGACCAACCTTTCTGTGAATTTCCCCCTTTCACTCTGGTCTTCCTTTTCTCTCTTTCTGCTCCCCCTACTGTCTTCTTCCTCATTTACTTGCCTCTAGAAAAAAAAACACATGCGACATTTTACAGTAGATATGTACGTAATTATAATAGGAAGAAATACTTTTATCACTGCATCATCAATAACACATCAATAACACAGTGACACAGGCATACCTTGGCATCATTAGTGGGCGATGAGGCTTTATGTTTGTAGTCACTGGCAGCTGTGTCCTGTAAAATAAACATTTATTTACTCCACTGTCTCAACATCACTCAAACCAGTCTCACACTACTACAAACATGCAGAGGATGAGTTAATCTCCACTCTGGCAAGCTAGCGCTAACCACACTAACACGAGACACACTGAAGCGGGCCAGCAGAAAGGAAAGGAAAGCGAGAGGTGAAGGGGTTGCAGACTGATACTATTGCTTTTATATGGAGCTGCACTTCTCAATCCAATCCTCAGGTTCTCAGCTTCACTGTCCTGGTAGGAATCATCCTATAAAACATCTGGACATTACGTCCAGTAGCAGTTTTTGAAGCACTTGTTTCCACTGTAAAACTGTGAATTGATGGATTGGAGAGTGCAGACCTTTGAAAGAAGTCTACAGTGTCTTGAATGCAGAGCTACAGTAGAGTAGCTGGAGCCCCTACGGGCTGTGTCAGCCTCCTCCAGCTTCAGACACTCGCCTATGAGCAAGCCAAGAGAAGCATGCATGGGGGGGGGGGGGGGTGTTGGGGGTGGAGAGGCAGCAGAGCCAATCAACACAGAGCCCGTACCTCGCTGGGCAAAATCGTTCGCTGCACCGTAAGCAATTTCCCCATGCGTTCCAGCCGTGGAAGCGCCATGAACGGGATCTCTTTCTGTCCACCTTCAACCACTGATCTTGCTCTCTCGTCTCTCTTATGGAGGACCTGAACAGCTTCTTCTCTGCTCACAGATGTTTGGTCTTTCCCTGTGTCTTCATCACTGGATGCAAGTACAGGGCGTTGAGGGGATAGCCTGGCCTTACCTAGGAGCCTGACATTTAAAGACCGCTCACTTTCTCTGTGGAGATTTTCTGTGTCTCTGCACTCAAACCCTTTTTCTGTCATTTTCTGAATGCTCCCCTTTTCGCTACGATCCCAATCTTTTTCCTGTTCATTTTCTTCACAAATCTCATCATCACTTTCTGACTCTTTGGGTTCTGCAACACACTGCTCTACTGGTTCATTATCCTGCTGCACATCCTTCACCAATTCTTCTTCTTGGCTTTGTAAATCATCTTCTCCAGCACTGCCATTTTCATCATCACCCTCATCATAGTCATCATTATCTTCATCATCATCATCACCTTTTACAGCTAGAGTTTCATCCCCCTGCTCAACCCCTTCAGTCTCCTCTGGGCTTTGTACGAATGCATCCATTTTATCCGTCTCTTTCTTCTCACTTAATTCCTTCTCACTCAAACTCATCTCCTCTTTTTCTACACACTTTTCAATTACTTCTTTTCTCTCACTATCCCCTTCTAGGTCCCTCTCATCATATTTAACAGACATCTCCAGGATTTCATCCTCTTCATCCTCCTCATTTTCATAATCAACATCATCATTATCATCATCCAGTACTTTTTCATCTTGGCCTTCCAAAAATCTTTCCACAACCTCCTCACTCTCACCTTTCTCTGAGACGTTTCCTGAAACACACCTTTCTAAAATATCACTTTCCTCACCACTCTTTCCTCCCCCTGAGATGTTTCTTTCACTCAGAACACATCTCTCCACAATATCACTGTCTTCTTCCTCTTCATTCACACTACCAAGGTCAGCTTTCACATCAGTCTCTAAAGCATCGTCCTCATCATTTACCTGTTCATCTAACCCAGCATCACTCACCTGTTCACCTAACTCATCCTGCTTGTCTGTAGACTCCCGTGTGCCTCCTTCATCTTGTGAACAAGACCCTCTATTGATGTTATCCTCACTTTCCTCTGCTGCTTTTGAAGTTTCAATATTGTGCATTCTTTCAACCTCCTCCGTCTCGTCTTCAGCATCTTTTACTTCATGTTCACTTACGTGAGGCCCAACTGAAGCCTCTTTATGAACCTCTACTTCCTCCTCATCATCATCTCCTTCAAATACCTCTAAGACTTCTTCGCTCGGTCCACTGCCCTTTCCATTTGCTTGGTCCGTGTCACTGGACTGTTGTTTCACCTCACCGTTCTCTGCCAAGCCAGCAGCCCTCTCCCCTTCACTAGTTACACACCTCTCTAGGACCTCACTGTCCAATCCCTCCTCTCTCCTGCTCTCTGCTTCCATGCTTAGATAATATCTCTCAAGGCCTTTACTACTGTCATGTCTCCCTCTGGAATATATCGCAACTACTTCATCACTCTCTTCTTCACCCCCTCTGGCTTCTTCTACACCTTCCTTAGCAACCTTTAACATCTTCCTATCATCCTTTTCTCCCTCTTTATGGTCACGTGTTTTCCCATAATTCACTGGAGTTTCTTGCTCATACTCTTTCTTACACTCCTCTTCCTCATCACTCTTGACCTCTTCATGAACTTCCTCTTCCTCTGGGATCTGTTCCTCCACCTCCTCCTTCTCCTTCTCCACAACCTTCTCTTTACCCTTGCCATAGTCTATATTGCTGAGTTCCCTGCTATGTCTCAGTGGAGGCGTGCTAAGATGCCGGCCACTCGTGAGGTCCTTCGTTTGGCCATTTTATGAAGAGGAGGAATGGGAAAGGAATTTGGACAGGAAAGGAAGGATGTGTGAGCGTGCAAAACCATGGTCAATAACTTGTTATGTTTAGAGACAAGAGGAGTAAAGACAACAGACGAGGATGGACAAGAAAATAGCAAAACACAGTTTGGTGTGAATTAGTTGCACATGAATTAGTATATTACAAAAGGTAGATCAAAGCATATGTTATAATCCAGTAGACTGATATGACTGGGTTGTGAAAACTTTTGCCATTTGCTGGTTACATCAAGTAACTTAAGTCTACTCAAATTCTCATATTTTAGAATGTAAAACACAAGATACTGTGTTGTCAAACACATCAGCATAGGAGAACTATAATTAGACCCACCAAAATCTACCATCGAAGTAGTTTTTTGTTCAAAGTTGTTTTTTTTTTAGGTAAGTCTATAAAGTTATTTTTACCATTTTCCTAATCATTATTGGATTTTAAAACATAACAAATACAATTCACATCTAATCTGTATTTATTGTTCATGTTTTTTTTTTAAAGAAAAATTTCAATATATAAATATTGAATCATTTACCTCATTTTTTATTGGGATTGATAGGGGGTTTATCCTACAGTATGTTAATTGATGAAACTGCAGTAATAAGATTATGTGTATCCCCACTTTTCCCATCTTAATATTTATAGTTACTCATAAGTGTGCATAGCATTTGCTAATTATTGTCCCACACCCACTATTGGGCATTATTTTTATGTCAGTGAGTATACTGTACAACAAAGCTTTCCATAGTTTCTGGTGGCTGATCAAGTAAATGTTATTACTATATTAATCGTGGATTTACACCAAAGTCATTACTTGACATGCTGTGATGGTGTTGCCACGTGACGTCTGCCTCTTGGTAAAAACCTTGCCAATATCTAATGGGTCTAGGTTGTTCGGTTGATATAACCAGCTCTTGGATTATAAAGACAGTGTGGGAACCATAGGCAAGAAGAGAATGTTCGAAGGATAGGATTCCATCTACAGTTAGAAAACATGCCAGTTACAAAGACATATAAAAAAAGTGAGTACATTAACTGACAACAGATTTGATATAAAAACATAAATAATGTGCATGCACAGTATTTTAAAGATCATTCTATGTACAGTAAGTGTGTGTGTTGTGCGGAAGCATGCTACAATGGACAGTTGAGAAATGACCAACAAAGACATGGACAAGCTACTGACTGATGAACATAAGCTAAACGCTGACTGATACCTGAGAGCCAGGCTCTGGGCTGTGGTCTCGTCCCAAATCTTGTAGTTCGGGTTCAGTCAACTCCTCAGGAGGAGCACTAAGACTTGCCTCACTGTCCTGCAACACAGAGGAAAATGTCAGAGAAAAAATGTCTCTTTTGAATTTGTCATGTGACATAACAAGCACCGTATAAAAGTACAAAGGAGGAAGTTACCTCATACTGAAAGCTTTTTCCCAGTGCATCCAAATCAAGATGCAGATTGCGCATCAATGGGCTTTGGCCACATTGACTCTGAAAGTAAATGTACAGATGCAATACTCAAAATTCAGTTGATAATCTGAAAGGATTAAATAATCAGAATCAGTTTGATATAATTATTTAATTTAGAGTTTTGTATGCTTCTTCTATGGTCAGGCCGAATACAAAATGTCTCCTCTTTCTGTTGAGGTAAGAATTGTTACTGAAAGTTGTGTGTGTGTATGTATGCCTGCCTGTGAGGTACAAAAGTGGGGTTTTTCAATTTGGTCCTAGATAATTTATAGTCGTAACACTTGCATGAACCCCCACAAACAAAGAAGCTTACGCCCACTTTGTTGCCCTTTGATGTCTCTGTATTTAGCCTAGACCATTTCTGTTTTTAGTTACAGATTGGATTATTAATCTCACGTTATGTCCACCTCTCCCTTGGCACGTCATTGTAAAGCAATAAACCTTGAATTTTTGATTCCTCGCGATGCCCTAACTGCATCGTCACATCTATTGCATATTTTTTGCTATCAAAACTGTATCAAATGGATACAGTTTCAGTCACTAAAAGTTTTGGATGTTATCGTCTTTTCTTTGCTCTCAAGGCTAGGTTTGCTTATCAATATTATTCATAAAACCCATACCTCACTACCCAAGGCTTTCTCTTCATCCTTAAAGCCAGGGCTGGTGAGAGAAGGCTGCTCCTGTTGCTTTCCTTCCAGGAGGCTAGACCCTAAACTGGACAAAGGACCCTTAAAGGAAAAAAAGAAAAACAGTAACATTCCCATTATATCAGCATAGGTTCCTATCAGATTTAAAGAGCTTGTAAGTCTGACAAATGCATCACCATATTGGCCAATATTTGGCATGTTGACTAGTGTCAGTCAAAAAAAAAAAAGAGCGTGGTGTACCAATATGCCATTAATTGCTGCTGTCATTGAATATCAAAATACCATTACAAACTACCCAAAAATATAAGTCTTCACATTTGCATATTTGCACATTTGCATATTTGCACATTTAAGTGATAGCTGACAAAAGTTGCTCTGGATAAAGGCGTCTGCTAAATGCAAAATAAATATAAATGTAAATATAAAAGTGCAGCCCTGTATTTATGATTACCCCAAGAGAGCTCTTCAGACCCTCTGAAGATAGAAGGGAACTTCGGAGGGGTGGAATGGACGTATCTGCTCCAAAACCACGCAGAGGAGCCAGGGAACCCAGAGGTGCTGGCAAGGGTCCCAGTCCAGGGTTGAGAGGCTACAAGTGTGTAAATAGGCATTACAGTGACTGCTAAGAAGCACACAGAATGACTGAAAATTTATCATAAACAGATAATTCGCTAACCATGCTGCCCATGCTGACACCTGTGGGCTTAAGTTCTTGTTCCTTCTTTTTCCCCTTCTTTTCTTTCTTGTCTTTCTTCTTCTTCTCTTTTTTCCCACCAGATGTGACTGCCTTGGACGTGCGAGGCTGGGAACGTTCTCGCTCCTGCAGCACCATTTGGCGGTACTGTTCATCGCACGGATGGTCCCAGGTAGATTGGCCCGATGAGAAATTGAAGTAGTATACATCTCCAGTCACATCTTGACTGCAAGTATAGAAAAAGAACATGTGAACTCCAACAAAAGAGAGAAATTTTAAACAATTTCTTGTTCAAATCCAATTATTCCATTTTTTTTAACAAACTGAAAGTCAAAGCATTATGCTTCAAATGGCGTTTACACTATAAAGCCACAAAAGCCTAATGGCCTAGTTTTTTTTTGTCAATTCATCAGAACTCACCATGGTTTCCATTCAGGTGGTAAAGGAGCCACAATACCCTCTCTGGCCAACCAAAGCAAATCTGGTTCGTTAACAGGATCAATTCCAATTTCTCGTGCATACTCATGAATCTCTGTCAGTGAGACAATAATGCAGGTTGTTAGTAGAATACAATAAGCCTACATCTGAAATGAAAATCTCACCTTATAAAAAATACCCCTATTAAATAAAATAGATACCTTGTTCAGAGGGGATGTAATTTTCATCATATTCTTCCTCAAGGATTAACTGGTCTCCAATCTTAAGAGCAGCTGCCGTCATGGTGCCTGCATGCACAATTCAAGCTACAAAAAAATGATAACACTCAAATCCTCATCTCGACAGTAAATATCACGTTATTACACATGCCGCAGCATTTCAACGCGATTCTCAATATAAAAACACTAAGAAGACAACTATGGAACCGAACATTGACTGATGTTAACAGGTGTGCCGACAGTCAAAACTGCTAACGGCTACTCCAACGTCTTACAATTGCATGTTTTGTATGCGTTGTGCGATGTAGCCAACTTTTCTACATAAGCCTGCATAAGACAAGGAATGATTGAAATGAGAACTGGGGGCATCAAAAAAAATCCATCTATGTTCTTTATGCATCAATAACACTTGACAATAAGCCTGATTATTTCAACCTAAGCAAGCAAACAACACTGTCACGTAGCATTGTTACATTGCAAAGAATGTTTAAGTGAAGGTCCGCGATCTAACGTAGTTCACTTTGGACAAAACCAACAAAATGTTCTGGGGGAAAATTCGAGAAGTCGTTACTTGATTTGATGCCTAGAATCCCGCTTCTTTGACATAAAAATCCGACTGGCGTTACCATCACACTCGGCTATAAACAAAAAGTTAACGTAACTAGATAGTTACTGTTAGCTTCAAATTGTTATACAGTTACGACCGTCATACCATCATCTACAACATACGCGTGATCAGTAACGTTAACCTTCAAAATATCAGCTAGCAGAATTGCCTAGCAAGCTAATTTATCTAAACCCTCTAGTTTGTCAATGAATGAAGCTAACGTTAAATTAACAGTAGCAAGTTTAGCTGATAGCATCCCGATAGCAACTATCGCTAGCTACGGTTACTCTAGTGCCATCGATTTAACAAATAATGATTCTTACTAGAGGAGGGAGGCCACGGGCGTTTTACAATGTTGTTTTCATTTTGAGATGCTATGTAACAAAAATAGGTAAGAAAATAAAATATACTACGCAGAAACAATTCGTCTAAATAAAGTAAGCTTCTTCCGGTGTTCGCGCATCCCCTTGGCAACCAGTGCGAGGCTTTCGAAGCTCTGGTCCTACGGGAGCGTGTACACAGTTGTTCAGCCAATCCAGTCTCATGGACCGACCCAATGGGTGGGTCGAGGCAAAATCTCAACATGTGAGTTTAGTCGAAGTTGTTCAGTCTCCAGTTATATTATGTTACGCATGCAATAGAATGTGTACTGTGTATGTGCATTATTAATTTAATAATTTTCATTTTGACTATAGAAAATTTACTTTTCTTTGAAAATCATTTTATTGTAAAACCGTAAGAGAACATAATGTCATTACACAAAACGAAGATGCTATCCCATTAGTAAAAGTGGAACCTTCTCTCTTAAATAGTGCAACAGATGCTCATCACAAACATGTTCATGATTTAATGACAATACAATCAATTCTTAAAAGATCAGATCAGCAATTGTACAGTATGGGAGCTTAACCACAGGAAGGACTCAAAACATTAAAGGCCTCTGATTTGGCAAGACACATTTTCCCTCTCAATCACAAACACATATAAAAACAAACATCCTGATTGCATTTATAAAGACAGCAATGACAGTAGTCTTGATGGCGTGATCTAAATGTGCACGGACGTGATGATTGGAGATTCATTAATTGGCACACTGAAACCATCCACCTGCCCTGGACACAAAACTGACTCAAAACTGTCAGTCGCTGCTTCTTTGCATTCACGTGCATGTAGGTTTTTGAGCCCATGCAAATGACTAACTGGGTCAAGTAAGAGTTAAGTCTATGAATTAAAACACATAGATTTTGTCTCTCTGTACAGTGTCTAGATCATCATCCATAGTCAGGAGTACCTGTAGGGAGAAAATGAAAGTTAAGCTCTGTCTGAGTAAAGGCTCTGAAAGAGGGTTCAAGTTTGCACAGTGTTTTCACATATGACTCACCAAGAAGGAGCCAAACATGGCAATGGAGGAGAGGAAATGCCAGATGTCATGATCATCAAAGAATGAGAGCAGGATGCACTCTCGGTTGTGCTCACGAGACTCAGCAGGGGTTTTCTACAGCAAAATAGACAGAATAACTATGGACACACTGATGAATGCAGTCAGCAGTGAGATTAATTCTTATATGTGTCAAAGACTGGTTATTTGTTACTACATTAGTATTCATTCTTAACAGATATAAAAGAGAGATGGAGCGTTAAATCTGATGTTAGCAATTGAATACGTATGTAAGCAAGTGTTAACATGCAAAATGTGTTTTACTAATCAAACAAGTGACATTAATGCAGTAATAATTACAAATGTTGCAACGTATGTAGTTTGCAGTACTGACCTGCCATGTGCTGAGCCCTTGGAAAAAGAAGAACAGTGCGAAGCCCCACACCACTGCGGTAAAGAGGATGCACACCAGAGCCAAGCACTGGATTCGCTCACCACTACGGAGCTAAACACACACACACACACACACCAACACACACACGTTTAAATTATTTAAATAAATATACATTTACAATTGTAAAAATGTCACTGTAAAAAAAATATACATATATGGATCCTCAGAATTTTACCCTCACCTTCATGATGATGTAGAAGGCAAAGTACAGCAGAAGATTGCAGATGGCAATAGCTAGCAGATATGAAGCAAAGTCACTGGGCCTCTCTATCAGACCATATGCAGCCCTGAAAAGCATTGGGAGGGGTTATTGGATACCTGATGCTGCTCTCTATTGAAACCTTTCTTCAATAATGCATAAAATGCAACTTAAAATAATAAAACTTGTTTTAGACAAAAAAACTATTTGTTTAATCTGGACACGAACCATGGAAGTATGATGATCATACAACCGTAAACTGTATACTTACAGAGACCAGTTAACAATATTTCCCATGACAAGCAACACCATCCGGTCCTAGAAAAATGACACAACACACTTATGTTGAAAAGATCTCAAGGATAATAAAAAAAAAACATTTGGCCTTTCACATCTTTTGTGGAAGTTTTGCCATTTTAAGAAGAGTATGAAGAGACTCACAATGTACATGGGTCCACTGCATTGTCTGATACAGTCTGTGTAGATGATATGCAGCATCCGACGGAAAACTCCAGTATCTGTAATCCAAAGATTTACATTAATATTACATTTATATTAATGATTAATTATATAGTTTGATTTAACCTTTATTAACTACCATGTGAATGGGCCAACACTAAGGACATGAAAATATCAAAAGAAATTCTGAAGCATTTCAAGCATTCAATTTCAAGGGAAAAGAACATTTAGTTACAACTCAAATCTAATAGTGAACCTGCATCTGACAATAGCTGGAGATGGCAAGGAAACTAGGACTTGGCTGATTTGCTACTGAGTCTATGTTGCACAAATTTTTATCATTCCTTTATCTTTACTACCCACAGAACTGGGATGAAATGGTAGACAGTTTGACTTTAACCCTGTCATTGTTTGAGACGACAGGGAACATACCAAGCCGCCAGCGGCCCATGTAGTACAGCTGAGTACTGAGGAGCATAGTGGCCAGGATATGGATCACAGAGAAGACAATCCAAAAAACTGTATTCCCTTTTCCAAACACCTGGGAACAAACAGAAAGACACACTTAAAAATGATCAGATTCTCAACAGCTATCCTCTTTTTCCACCCACTAGTTGGACAATTCATTCTTGTCAACCACAATGTGTTAACAAACCAAACCTGCATTAGCATGATCTCCCCATATAGTACTTGCATGTTTTATTAAAGGGAAGCATTAATGCACATGGCGATTTAAAGGTTAAATGAATGCTTCACTGACCACACCCAGCACCGAGAAGAAAATGACTGCAGCAAGGCAGGCATAGGCAGTGTAGGCACTGGCATTGATGTCGGGATGCCTCTTTTGGTAGAGTTTCAGCATACATAGTCCAGCAATCATGTACATAAAGGATGTGTCTGAAAGGAAAGGGACAATTTGATTTCAGAAAGAATATCTCCATCCTTCTGGTGATTCAAGGTCAAAGCGTAGCACTGTCCAATAACGCTGGACTGATGAGTTCATGACAAGTGTTATACTGCTTCTGTCCAACAGTTCCATTGTCAACAAAACAAAACTGAGAATATGTTATTTTTCTGCCATACAAACCAGGGAAGAGCAACATTTCATTTAACGCAAAAGGTTTTAACAGTGCTTACCAAACTGAAAGTTTGTATAGTTGGGGCAGACGTGGTAGCAGGCACTGAGAAGTCCCTCCATCATCAGAGCTGTTCCCATTGCATAAAACAGACCAAAGTGTTTGGGGATCCCACATTCCTGAGAGTGAGACACATGTGGTATTAAAAATATTTCAAAATTATGTTTATCATGGGAAAACATCTTTCACAAGTTTATAATAGTAAATAATCTTGATTTATATTGCTCTCTGATTCACAGAGATACATCTCACCAGTGCAGCCGTGTCATTCCGTACAAGCGCGCGGTTGTGGGCTATGTCTCTATGAAGTACAATGAGGAGGAAGAGCAACCCCAGCATCACGTAACCAAGGTTACTCAGTATATTGTTGAAAGAGCTGAATAAAAAGGAATTAGCAAAAATAAAATTAATGAATTATATCACAACTGAATGTACTCTAATAAGGTGTCAAAACAGCCTGAATAATATTTGATGAACATTTCACAATTTATCAGTGAACAACTAAGTATAATATAGTATATCTCTGTAGTTCTGTGATGAACTCGATTGCTTGAATTGGAGTATACCAACCTAAGTGCTCCTAGTGGGTGAGCACACAGGAAGTTGTAGTAACAAATGTCCTGGTTTCCAGTCACATTTACAACCTATTAACATAGAAAAAAAACAATCACTTAATTTCACATCATATCTACACTTTACTGTAAACATACTACTGCAACATAACATAGGACCTCTGTTTACAGATATGAAGGTTTTTCTATGTCTTTGGGGATGATGGAGACTATTGGCTTTAGCCTGAGCTGGGGCAGTCATCCTAATTCAGTTCAATTATAACATGTACTTTAACTGGTTCAAGAGAGAATTCTATTATGAACCCTACTGTCCTTTAAGGAAGTGAGATTAATGCATAACTGTTCTGTTCCATCTTTATTAGATATTAATAATACAAATTATAATATATATCATTTCTTTTTTTATTCACCATTGCACATGCACACACACACACGTATGTTAAGATTCAGTATTTTTTTCTTTCTCTAATAAAGTACGGAG
This sequence comes from Limnothrissa miodon, assembly GCA_017657215.1. Lineage (NCBI taxonomy): Eukaryota > Metazoa > Chordata > Actinopteri > Clupeiformes > Clupeidae > Limnothrissa > Limnothrissa miodon. Next base: position 593,018 of record JAGFZM010001635.1, read on the forward strand.
CTAATAGTACCGTCTGGTAGGTGATGACCAGCTGGATCACAGGTAGAGCATAAAACACAGCAATGGTGGAAATGTTCCTGTTGACAAAACACATCCACTTATTACGTCACCACCACCATCATGCCATAGCTAATAACACACAAACTGTTTATTAAATATGGCTGGCAAGACTTCACCTGACATCAGCCTCTTGTGAAATATGTGAAATGATTAACAAGATAAAACACATTGTTTTGTGAACGTTTTAAACGATGACTACAATGCATATGATGATTACACAAGTTTGTTGAACTACCTCAATTTCTATATAATGCCAGTGAACTTAGAGTTGAACTTAATTTGGACTTTTTCATGATATAGTACATACTTAGAGTGAAGGGTACTTCACAGCAAACATATGCACTTACCAGAAATAGATCTGATACTTTTTGCTAAGTATCCTCTTATCTTTACGAGCCAGATCAGATACACAGAGGTACTTCTGCAGACAAGAATGTATAAAAAGACATTTGAATGCCATGTAAGATATGACCACTTAAAAAATCCCTACAATGCAATTACCATTAAAAATTATATAGACGGCTATGGATGTGGAAATATAAGACCTGGCCTAAATAAGAAACTTGGTCTGAGCAAATATTCCATTCATGATTCCTTAGACTATTAGTTTTTTTCCCCTGTGAAAGTAAGACCAATTTGTGTTCTTGTTTAGAGTCTTGTAAAAGACTAAAAGCTAATATTTTGTCGTTATTGACCTACATCTTATAGGCTGGATTGGAATAAATGCTACACATTTCTTTACATTAATAACAAACTTGCCTACTGAATAAAATTACAAGTTCTCATTTCTGCAGAGCAAAAGTTTTTTTTGTCTTAAAATGATTAGAGTGCAAAATAGTCGCTTATCTCAGATATAAGGAGGGGCAATTTTGCAATTGAGGCAAATAAGCCTGGGCTATAATGTACCATGTTCCACAGTACACATATTCAAAATACCTTTGTGCGGACAATGTTCTTATCAGAGTCAATGTCTGCCAACGTGTCATAATCGTCTTCTTCCACAGAACTGAGAGAATCCTGTCGACTGCAGCCCACACTCTCCAAAGACCGTTCTAATGGTGGAACACAGAAATGGGAATGAGAGCAATGGGCCTTAATCACACCTTGACATTCAAAATAAAAACATTTCATGTGAAGATCTGCTGTCCAAGGCTTTAGCTTCAATTATAAATGGTTACATTAAGTCTATTTTAAAATCTGCCTATGCCTAATGAAACTCAATAATTTGATAAATGAAGAGTAATTCAAATAGTGTTTGTGCTTCTGCTGTCCATACCCATATATCCATAATTGACTTCAGCTGATGCCATACTGTCAGTGATAGCCTCTGAGCTGAACGTACTTCCATTGTCTGCTCATTGAAAGAAAAAGGGGGAAGACAGAAGTTAAAGGACACCAAAAATAACACACAGTAAAGTATTTTGTTATGTAATATCTTCATGCAAAACAATTCTCAGATGACCTACATGTGACTAACTCTAACCGTAACCTTAACATTGAGATAATGGTCAAACACATGAAAGACACCATGCACACAAACACAAACGGATCATAACCAGGTAGAATCATTTACCGACTGAACCATATTCATAAGGTGAGGGGGTGACCAGGCCTTTTCCTATAAATGAAAAGAAATACACTCAGCTGCAAAACACAACACACCTACAAAACACTAAAGATTCCATTCAAAGACACGTATGGCTAATACAATAGAAGCCAGTTATATATACAGTAGAAGCTAATTATATCATGGTCCGATAAAATGGCTTCTAAACAGTATAATACCATAAAAAAGATGGAGGACTGTTAGGTTTCATTCAATAGACCAAGCTTGAACTGTCCATGCCTTACGCTGCTCATATTTCAGTCGATCAATCAAGGATAAGATATCCATGTTTTCCATTGTTCACTTCACTGTTACTGTAAATTCAAAGCTGCAATTTCATTTTAACCTCAAACAAGCTCATCTTGTTCTACCAATTAAATAACTGTTCCATTAACTCAGTAATTTTAGATTATGAAATAAACCCGCATTAAAGAGTGTGTAATTTGAGAGAGGCAGGTGAAACAGACAAATTAGATAAATCTATTAGATTAATTTAACATAGAGACCTGTCTGACTTCAGATGTGCGAAACAACAAGGCTAATGAATGTATGTGAGAAGACAGAGAATATTTAGCAATTTGTCCTCTCCTACTATGAAAGCAGTCAGAAGAAACATTACAATAATGTCATAACAGAAGCTTACCCAAAAGAGAGGCTTGAGACAGTTGAAAAACAAAGGATTTTCAGGAAAAGAAACAAAGAGGGTGGTTAAGTAAATGAACATAATCAATAATAACTCCATTCTATGAGATTTAATCAGAAGGGCATAACTGTGAGGATGTTATTGTTTACATACAACAGGCTTTAGACCTCCAAGCATGTGGAGTTTAAAACCCATGTGGTTCAGATGTGATTCTTGAGCCTAGTTAATGAAGCTTACCTGTCTCCGCAGGTGACATATCCGGAGGGTTCACAAGAACCTCCCTCTTGTGTGGAACTCTGGGAAAGAAATACCAAGACATGATGCATTAGAACTTGTTTCAACATGCCACACACACATCAGGAAAGCGCGGGGGGGGTGGACAAGGACTCAAAGACTTTAACTGCCACTTCAAGTGAATTTGCACTAGGTTATGGCAGAAGCATACACATAATTAAAGTATTCATTATGAACCAAAGTGCCAAACTGTCCTCATAGAGAGCTCCCACTGATATGTGATATCGACTAATGTTTGGGAGCATAACTGCATACCCTTAACTGCAGACATCATGCTCTCTAGAGAAGTACTTCTGGTGACATTATAACCTCCTTGCTTAACTTTGCTCAGGAAATGCACATGGTTCACAGAGCACAAGAGCAAAGGGTTCAAATGATGCAAAATCAATAGAAAGATCGATCCAAATCAATCAGGTGACCAGGCATCAACATGACACACATCATTCATTCATATTGATGTGTACCATGTCATGTTGTTCTTGTCAAATCCTGACAAAAATCTTAGGCAAATTTAAATATAGTTCAAATGCTTGTTGAAGGTCCAAACAACTGTCTTTCAATAAGACTTAATGGCAACATTTTAGACAACGTTATAGTTACAGGCTGTGGTTTATACTGTAGAACACATTTCAGAGGCACCTCAGAGGCCTGCTTACATTATTCAACATGTGCACAAAAGCAAGTGTGAACTTGACTGCTACAGCTTACTGTGGCGATTTTTATTTGTTTGTTTGTTTTGTATTTAAAACTGAGAAAAACATACAGATTATTACCTCTTGTTTTTCACACAGGCCACAAGGAATGTGAGTACATAAAATGAAAGGAAGATGCCCAAGCAGAACAGCATGCCCATGACGTACACCTCCGCTACAAGAAAAGAAAAAGGAAAAAAACTTAATTGCAAATAAAAAAAACGGCTAATTAAAAGACATGGTCCTCAGGAACAAATCTAACTTACATTTAATAGCTGGAGAAACAACGACATCAAGAGTTTTACTCCGGTTTCCAGGATCCATCACCTGATCTGAAACAGGATTATAGATAGACATCAGCATCTACTGTATATACACAGATTTGTATTCTGTGACGTTTCAATGCTGGCACATACATATCCAAAGGAGAGATTGAAAAAGAGAATAACCTGGCAGTAGAGGGTAGTACTTCAGCGGACCCCCGCATGCCTCGTCTTCAGTCTTTACCACAACAACCACATAAAAACTGTTGCTTGGGAAATCTTTTCTCTGCAACAAACAGAGGAATACATTGTGTTAATGCATTTCATTTTCTTCTTGTGACTTTGCTAGTGCAGATAATAAAGAGCATGGAAGGCACACACATAGGTCTGCTTTAATGACCGTTTGTAAATCTTTATACAATTTAACAAAACATAAAAATTCCATTAAGAAGTACTGTTAGGCCCAAACTAGCCACAGATGGTAAAGGAGACTGTGAAAGAACACATGCCGTGAACTGTTGCGTATTACCTGTACAGTAATGGCTGCTGTCTTGGTCATTGTCTGGTACATCCCAATAAAGGCCACATTATTGTCCAAATCGTAGACTGGACACTGTTGAAGTTGAGCAAAGAGTATGGATGAAAGAATTGTTACAAGTGTGAAAAGCTTGCCCTTAAATACGTTTAACAGATATCCTTACATTTCCAATATATGCAGAGTATATATTATGCATCATTGTCTGAACTGATTCAGTTGGATGCTAATGAGAAGATGGAGAGGTCAGATCTGCTTACTTGTATATCCTGGATGGACATGACAGAGCATGGAAAATTTGTCTGAGAGTTCACTTTCACAACAACAGAGTCCAAACCCTCAGGAAAATCATATTTGAAATACTGCAGAGACATTAAATAACAATGCTTTAGATTTAGTAAACTTTACATTTCTGTGTGGCACTGACACATTAACATTGTTGTAAAAAAACAAATAGTGCCTATCTGAAAGGTTTAGGTACTCTGCCATAACCCTGTAAGGTTGTGGGATCATTTCACAATGTTACTGTTACAACAAACGGGAAAAAATATGAAGCCTGGTGTATTTTCCATAAAAACTTAGATAGAAAGTCCCAAGTCCTAATCAAAAGGACAAGTATTCACTTCAAGTATTGGACGACAATTCCCTTCTGTCAGAGAATGACAGAAGCTATGTAAAATGACAAACTTTTCCAACTGGCCTTCTTTCTCTATTCATTTCTTTCTATTGGCTATTACAGACAGTGGAGATACTGTTACTTTTTCATATGCACCATATAACACATTAAGACACATTCATATGCACCATATAACACATTAAGACCAAGCATATTTAAAAATTTAAAGATTTATTGTGGCACATCAACCACGTTTTTTTTTTACAGCATCAGCATTTGAAATGGTATGTACAAATAAAAGAAGGGCAGGTATTCATAGGACTGTACAACTGTAGAACATTAATTTTTTTATGTGACAGAACGTGACTGAGTGGCAATTTTCGCAATGTCAGCAGCAAGTACTGACCAATAAAACCATCAAAATCAGGCCACAGTTTTTTTTTTTTACCTTTCTGCCAAAAGATAGCAAAATCCTGGCATAGTTCATTGTAAGTTTGAGATTTGTACATACACTGTGTAGTTTAAGATTGCAAGTTTCAGGAGGAAAGAGGGTCTTTTAGCTAGGGATGAACCATCTACCATAGACATTTGAGTAGTTAAACTATTCAACTATAAGTTTTCTGTTAAAGAACTCAGATGTTTGTATCTAAATATTCTCCGCTCCACGGCTGGAATGTCACAACAATTATTTAGGTTCACTCTCTTTCAGTAGTGTCATTAAATTGGGCATATATTTTTTTGCATTTTACAGTTCAGTGAAACTATTGACTACAGGCTTCAATGATTACGGCTCATTTTAATTGGCCAAATTTGATGTAGGCTAAACTTTAAACAACAAAAACGTATCTTGATTATTTAAACAGTGTAACTTTCTCAAAATACAAAAATATGACAAAATCTCCCTCTGTCTCTCCCTTTCTGTCCTATTGTGAGTTATTAATTTGTAAGTGCACTTGCATGCATGCAGGTGTGCGGGCCTGAAAAGGATGAGAGTGATTTTTTAATAATATTCAGTGATTAGCAAATACCATTGTTGCCATAAATGCACATCCCTGAGATAAACTTTTGCCATAAAAGTTAACTTGTATGCCTTGAGAAAACACAAAGTTGAATCTATCTGCTTCTTGTTTATGCAGCCATACAATATAGTCTAAAAGTGCTACACCAATGCTTTTAACTTACAGTCAAACATTTTATAAACGATAACCTACCTGAGGTTGGGAGGGAGTTGCAGTGAAGCTAAATTTCACATCAGTCCTTGAGAAGTAACACAAAAACATAGGGGGTTTAGTGTTATGTGTAGTGTTTGACAGTGAAAACCATTATTCTATTGACAGTAATGTAATTTCATGCTCATGATACTTGTCAATGCATGTTTATCACAAGTTTCATGTTCCTTTTGTGTTAAAATATGTTACCAAGTGTTATCAAAGTATCTATCTACAGACGTATCTATCTATTTATCTATCTATCTATACTAGCATAACCTGGCTCTCTTACTTACTGCAATATGAAACTGTCCACACGGCTGACTCTGAGCTGGTACTTGATAGTGTCACTGGACAGTGTAGACACATCCACATAAAAATGCTGGATCTCTGATAGAGCACGTGTAGGTGGCTGGCACAGTGTTCGTCCAACTTGGGTGTAAAGGTATTTTCTCTGGTACCTGTAGCCACAAAATATTTGGGACATTAACATTCCTTAATTTAAAAAATAAACATCAACAAACTACAAACTAGGTTACTTCCGGCAGTCTAGTGATAAACAGCAAAAGCTTGCTCCAGTGGCCAGGTGTCAAGTTTCTGTTTGCGAAGCGTGCTCGTATGCTCATATTATCTACTGATAATAAGTGCATTTGCAGTTGACAACTACAACACTTTCACTTCAGCCCAAGGACATTTTAGAGGATTTTAAGGAAACAAATTGTAGGATTTATAGTAATAGTCTACTTACACACACATAGATTGATCCATGTGGGGTATCAAAGAACAGTGTCTTATGTATTGTGTAGTGTATTATTAAATTAAATGCCTGACATAGCCAGAAACCTTATATTTGTAATTACAGTTTTGCATGCATTTATGAGAAGAGTTTAACCCACAATTAACCCTCTACTGTACAGCCACAGAATTCTTTTCTTTCCAAATACAGTTTTGCATGCATTTATTAGAGTCGAGCCACACAATTAAAACAAATCCATTACAAATGACTCACAGGCCACGTAGGATCAGGGGGACTTGAAAGGATAGCACTGCCTGCTTCTGCCGCACAACAAACAAGATGGGGTTTTTAGGACTGTCCGATAGTAGATTGACCCACACTCTTACTCCTTCCGTCTGGGGGAAAATGGCAAAGCATTAGCCTACACAGTGCATGGAAATGTTGACACTAAAGTGATGGCGCTTGGTTAAACTTTGTAGACTGTTACTGATACCTTGTTCCGGGAAACCGTATGGTTGAAAGCATAGATTGTCTGGTTGTCAGTCTTCACTTCATCGTTGTAGGTAAAATCGAACTCCGCGTCTTTTTGGACGATCGTATTTATTCCTGTTGCAGCTATTCCTGAATAGCTTATGTTCGCAACCAATGTCAACAGCCATAGTAATGTAAATTTCCATTTTAAACGTGTCGATTGTAAGCCAGGAGAAGGCTTGTGTCGAGATTTCCAACAGATCAGCATCACTTCATCCAACAACTGCCTTAGCACAACGATTGACCCAACCGTTTACTTACTTAATTTACTTAACTCAAGCCAAGTTAAAATGACAAAAGGTTAGATCTAAACTGCATTGCCTGGCGAAAGACACCATCAAGACAGCCTGCTTAAAACTGATTGGTATCCTCACTAGCGGAAATTCATAAATGATCATAACCTAACATTACTACAGGCATGTTGCCCGAGTAGCTGAGCAAACAGATGACCAACGTGAGAATTAAAAGACAATTAACATGAAACGCAACTGCATTGTTTCGAAGTAAACTAGCGCCCCAGACACTTAGTGCAAGACATATCGATATGCTAGCTGGCAGCTGACTAGCCGTTGTTACAATATAAAATCTCCCATGTGTCCTGTCAACAAACATACGCTATCTATCTGAATGATGACAAGAAGAGGTAGATGACAATAAGATATGGCTAGACGTTTAATAACCGAAATTGTAACCGTAAATTCTTACTGTACTGACATTCTTCAGTTCTTAACAGGTTGATTTCTAGCTGTTGTTGTTATCCCTGAATCACGGCGTAGCTTACGTCGACGTAAACCTACACCATGGACCTTCCCGTTCCGTTTTCTCACCCAATGTTAGTATACCTTTCATGCTCAACGTGTACGAATAAAATATTTATGATTATAATATGCCTTCTGTTATTGTTGAAATGTCGATGAAGATTATTCAGTACAAGACAAATTTTCAGAAAGCACAGCGTGGTGGTAAACGCTCAGCAACATTAGTTACCATAAATATACATGCATGTATTGGAGGATTCCGACGCAGTAGGTGGCAGTGTTCATTTATTCTACCTCTAATGTGTGACTGACTTTTCAAAGACGAAGGATGGCTGCGCGGCCATCGGTTACAACAAATTAATGCTAATATAAGTGTTTCGTTTGAGGTATGTAAACTATGTAGACGTTTTCTGTCAAATGTGTGATCGTGTACATTGGATAGCGTGGATTAGTGTTGTATTGTTACTTTGTTGCTACATTGACGTTTTACCTCTCATGCGTTTGTATTTGGCCTCCATGTTGCGTTTAAAGAGAGCATTAACGTAGCTATATCGAGCTAACACCAACATTTAGCTGGACGAACGAACTATGACGTTAATTTTAATATAGATTGACTGGAGTACGTCCTCTGATATGATGCTATAATGCCCATAGTTTTGACTTGTAATATATGTAAATATGGAGTAAATAAATGTTAAATAAATGCTATTTTTGAGGAACGATAGGCAAAGTTTATTGTGTTATCGATTTGGGTAGCTAACGCCTCTAAGAAAGCAGATTAGTTAGCAGGTTACCAGTCGATGAAAAATACACATTTTGAGTTGGTACACAGATTTGGTACACAGTGTGTTGACGTATCGATAACTTTGTGAAACGTTGCACTCATTGCATGGTGGCTAACGTTACCACGTTGGTACGTTACACAGTCAGCATGATCGTAATGGATGTTATGTGGAATTCAGCGGCTGACGTTAGATGCAATTTTTACAAGCCATACCTCCTTGTTAAAATGATCGTCACCTAGTTATGCCACTGCTGTGTCCTTAACACATGGTATAGAGTAACGTTAGATGGCCCTCTGAGTGGCTTGAGCATTTTTGGTCCGTTTAGTAAACGGCGTTTACTGACCTATCGGTAATCATTTTTCAAATGTGGCGTCTTTGCGAAGGACCAGGCCAAATGGAAGGCTCTGGTATAGAATGTAAGGTAACTTAGGGGTTGTCTTGTAACCTGTAGTCATAAAACAACTTGTATTAAACCCTCAAATAACATTTGTTATTGGCTGCTCAGTAGCATAGAGACTCTCAATGTGTTATGTAACTTTTATGTACCTATTTTATAGATGGTTCAGAGCACTGTAGGGTTCCATGATTCTGCACCTTACCTTTTTCTTTTTACTGTGAAATGTAACTGATCACTTGATTATGGGTCCAGTGGGCATAATTATAAATTATTTTCCTTAGTGAGAGTTAACCCAATTCCCCAATCCCATGTTGTGATATTTACTTTCCTACTTCCTGCTGTTTTATGTCTAGACGTGTGTGTGAGTGTGTGTTTGTGCGCCCACCCCAAGTGCCATCATGTGGCAGGAGGCGCGAAGACATGAGCGCAAGCTGCGTGGTATGATGGTCGACTACAAACGGCGTGGGGAACGAAGACGGGAATATTATGAGAAAATTGTGAGCAGCAGCTTTTCAGAATGACTCCAAATTAAATTCACCTCATAACAATCTTCCCATTTTAAATATAAACCAAACTCTGTCTCCTTATGTGTAGAAAAAAGACCCAGCCCAGTTCTTGCAAGTGCATGGGAGGGCCTACAAAATCCATTTGGATTCAGCAGTAGCTCTGGCAGCTGAGAGCCCTATTAACATGTAAGTTGACACTACTCTTCTTACTGATATCGCCTTCACTCAAAAAGAATTTCATATGTAAAAGACATCAAACTACAATCAGCTATTTTCTCAGTGGAACACCTGTGAAAAAGGCATGTGTGTGAGCTATTCTGCTTTCTTTTTGAAAGGATGCCATGGCAAGGTGATGTCAACAACATGATTGATAGATTTGATGTGCGGGCCCATCTGGACTATATACCAATGTATACACCTCCACTTCTAAACACAGTGTGAGTAACATCCTACAGGCTTCATGGAACAATTTCATCTCACAACCATTTGTTATACAGTACTTGTTACACAGAGACCGTATATAGCCAGAAATAAGTGAGCTATAAGCATTGTACTGTATGTTGTACTGGACTGTGGTGCTAATGTACATTATATTACACGTATGTAGTAGTACTGGGCAATCCACCTTCTGACATGTTCCTCTGTTATGTCTTTGGACAGTACCGTGGAGCAGGAGTCTGAAGAGAGGAAGTGTAACTATGAGCGCTACAGAGGACTGGTGCAGAACGATTTTGCCAACAGTGAGTGGCATTAGCTCTTGTATTCTATTTGATTGTTTTTGCATAATGCTCTTTTCTGTGTACTGTTCTTTCTTGTGGTGTCTGCTGTTGAAAGTGTATTTTGTGCAATGCATCTCGTGGTCTGTGTGTGAGAGGCTAAGTGTTAAATAGATCTGTGCTTTTTCTTGTCACATTTATTTCTGTAGTATAGCTCATTTGAATGGTCTATGCCTTGATTTGATTGCATTTCACTTTGACCTGTTTTTACCTGTCTTCTGTGACCACTATAAAAAGCTTATTACTTGCTCCCTTGTCTTTTTGGTAGTCTCTGAAGAGCAATGTTTGTATCAGATCTACGTGGATGAGTTGTATGGTGGCCTGCAAAGACCAAATGAAGATGAGAAGAAAAAGTAAGGGCACTTTATGTTGTGAACTTGATGTATGTGAACTTAATGTAGGAGCAAGGGAGCAGGACAGACATTTATTTTTGAGATGGAATGTTAAACCGAACCATTCAAATTAAATTTAATGTAATCATGGTGCTAGTGACTGATCAACTGTTTAATAGATTTTAATGCATCTATATATTTTGTTTTGCTCTACATCTACATTTTATTTCTTCCCCTGAAATTCTCAGCACCTTCTTTCAAAGAATGTCACCTGACATTGAGTCATGTGACTGTTCAGCCCATCATGTTGGTGTTAAGAGATGCTGTTATGTGTGTTTCTCGCCAGGCTCGCAGAGAAGAAGGCCACAATTGGCTACACTTACGAAGATAGCACTGTCACAGAGCCAGATCCTCTGTCAGACAAGGGAGAGGAGGAGGACTCTGAGAACAGCGAGTCGGAGGGGGACGAGGGCATCCCTGACATTGGTGGGCAGTCATGCTGTTTGTCATTAAGCAAACCAAAAATGGGTCCCTCTGCACTGTACTCATGAGTGTATCAATTTTTTGTTTGTGGCCGGATCAGATGTCGAAGTGGACGTAGACGAGCTCAATCAGGAGCAGGTGTTAGAGCTCAACAGAATGGCCACCCCTTATGGAATGGCAGAAGGGGACTTTGTGAGGTAATGGGGTTTTCATTATAAGCATAATGTCAACCAAGTTATCTTGGCTGGTTTGTTAGCTGCTTGTTGTTTTGGCTTGTTTTGTCACTCCCATGCTATCTGTTATGTATGTGTGTGTAAGGATGCTCCGGAAGGACAAAGAAGAGGTGGAGGCCATCAAACACGCAAAGGCTCTAGAGGCTGAGAAGGCCATGTACTCTGTAAGGAAGATCTGTTCTCTTCTCTGATTTAAAGTAGTGAATTTAAAGTGGCGCAGGAAGCAGCAATGCAAATTCATGAGATGATGGGTTTGGTCACAGTGTCCCATCTGGTGCAAACTTGGCATTTACATTGTTAACTTGACACTAATGCCTATTTTATGTTTGTGAACTGCTTCTGTACAGTTGTATTCATAGTGAGGTTCAGTTCTCCATGTGTTCATGTACTGTGTACACCAGCACAAGAGCCAAGTTATTCACAAGCAAATTACAACTTTTATTTTTTTACTGTAATTTTTTCTGCCAGCCTATTGTTTTGTTGTCTAGTGAAATTCTCACTCTATAGTGATGCCTGCTACCAAATTGCTGATTTCAAAACCTTATTGAAATATAGCCACAGTGCAATCTGAAAACCCCACTGTATGCGCAGCAACATCTGAGATCATTTACAAAGCTTGCACCATATTTTTGTCAGGGTCTGTGATTGTTGTTTGTGTGTCTCCAAGCCCTTTGGGTATGTATTCTGAAATTGTTTCCATGTCGGTGACTGTTTTGTGTATCTCGTTTGACCCCCAGGGCCGCAGATCTCGCAGACAAAGACGAGAGTTCAGGGAGAAGAGACTTAAAGGCAGACAGATCAGTCCACCCAGGTAAAAACGACACGTGGTATTCTAATATTCATCACCTACCCACCCTTGTACACATAAACAGCAGTAAGAATTGTGACAACAATTGTGATTCTTTTTTATTTTATCAGCTATGCAAGAAGAGACAGCCCAACCTACGACCCCTACAAACGGTAAGTGTATTGTTACTTGTTGTTGCCCTCCCCCTCACCCCAACCCCCTTTTCCTGTTGTGTGGTGGGTGGAAGAAAATAGACAGAACATTATGTTGCATCTTATGATGTTTGTTATGTAACACACAGGAGAAGGATAACATCCACTAGGTCAACTGCTTAAAAAAAAAAAAAACTTGAGGCAGGAACCCAGTTGCCATGTTTCAGACTCCCACATAGGGAACAGTTTGTGTGATGAAGTGGTATTTTTTTTCTTTTGTAACCCGATGTACTGCATTGTGCAGAAGTGCCCTGTTTAGCCTGAAGTTACTTTCTTTTTTTTTTTTTTTTTCTTTTTTCTTTCACCCGTTTATTTCTGCCGAAAGTCAATAGACAGCAGTTAATATTTCCATTGCAGCTCTTGAGTGTAGTTACTGTGAACAGGCATCTACTACCACTTCTAGACAATCTGGCTTACATTGAAATATATATATTTTTTATCATTATTATTTCTTTTTGCGTGACCAAATTGATTGGATATTTTATCGCAGTTGTTTAGGACAACCCGACATGCATATTTATTATGACATCCATATTATACACTCTTTATATGATACACCTTTCTTCCACTGCTTGGCATTCTCCACTGCAGCCCTCAGTCAGAGTCGAGTTCCGAGTCCCGGTCTCGCTCACGGACCCCCGGCAAAGACAAGATCACCTTCATCACCAGCTTCGGCGGCAGCGAGGATGAGGACGCCCCTTCTTCCCAGGCTGCAGCCGGCGGCCACTTGGCCAACGCCTCCAACAGTTCGCAGCAGCAGCACCCCGCAGGTCATAGCAGGGTCTCCCGGTCGGTAGCTTTCCCTTTGGCTTGTCATTAGCTGTGTCCTTATTAGTCATTTGTGTGTGTGTGTGTGTGTGTGTGCCAGAGAGGTGATAATATAGGTGTCCTATTTAAATAAACAAAATTGAATATGCAGTTGACATGACACCTGTGTAAAAATGTTGTAGACAAAGTTGTGCTTGTGTTTGGTGTTGAAAAGCACACATAACCTTTCCATTGAGCATGTAAACAGTTTGCTGTTTGCAGTTCGGCAAAACCCATCTATACAAGTAACATGTCTCTCGTTTGTTTTGCCCTTTGCAGCCGACGGCACTCATCCTCCAGTCCATCCTCCTCTTCCCGATCCTCGTCACGCTCCTCCTCCCACTCTCGCCGCAGCGGCTGGCGGGGGAGCCGAGACGGCCGCTATTCCCGCTCCCGCTCGCGCCAGTGCTCGGACTCCCACTCCCAGAAGCGCGGTGGAGGCGGTAGTGGCGGCGGCGGCCACAGGAGGCGCTATGACCGCGCTTACTCCCGCTCCCGCTCCAGAGATAGGGACAGGGACAGGGGCCGACGATACACTTCTCACAGACGCACTAGGTGGGGCATTCTCAGCCTGGAGCTGGACTGGATGATGTTTAACCATACAGACGACTGAGAACTGCACACCTTTCAGCACACGCACTATTCCCCCAAGTCCATTTTCTTTTGGAAAATAAGAGCTAAACTTCAGGTTACAGTCTTAGATAAGCAACAGTAGTTTGTAATTGCTTGTTGCAGTCAACATCCACTTTTTACATATGGAAATATGTTTTTTTGTATAAAAAAAAAAATGGAAATGTTTGTATAGAGGACTGTATAAATGCGTTTGTGTTTTCTCTTAGGTCACGCTCCACATCTCGTTCGGGTGATCGTTTCCGGAGAGGCGGTCGGACGTCAGGCCATCACCGTGGTGAGAGCCACAGTCCGAGCCCTTCTCAGTCCCCTCCCCGGAGCCGGTCCCCATCCCCTGGTTCTCGCTCAGCCCCACCCTCCACCAGCTCCCTCTCTGACAAGCTGAGAAAGTGAGTGGCTAAGGCTAATTTTTGGCTAACATTTTTAAATGTCTGTTGAGGTGGCCCAAATGGGTAACTATCAGTTTGTAAAAAAAAATATTTAGACACCCGTGCATGTGCCCGAAATGAAAAGCTTTAATCTGCTTCACATAGCCTTTTTCCTTCTCCCTGTCTGTGTTTTACAGGGCTGATACTCCAGGTGGTAAAGAGACGGGAGCTGCCAAAGTCAGTAAGAATTTGATCTCGCTGGGTTTCTTGCTAAAGTCTGCGCCTCCCTCATCCCTGACAGGCAGATGTGGTTGTAAACCGGCCCTCGGAGCCCCTACCACTCACACACTCTCTCTCTCTCTCTCTCTTTCTCTCTCTGTCTCTCTCTCTCTCCCTGTCCTTCCCGCCGAGCATCTACTGCGCAATGTCAAATTGACTCCATTCAGACTTGCTTTACTCGTCCCCCAGGCAACCAATATGCCACGCCCTTCCATAGCTTATTTCCTAAGGACCGCTTTCTAGAAGGATCTGAGCCTGTTTTTCTTTTTTCTGACGCAATTGTTTGTGCTTTTTTTTGTTGTTTTGTTTTCTCCTTCATCCCTTTACAGTATTTCCCCTGTCTGGCCCATGGTTTGGAGAAACATCACTTGTCTAAATTAGGAGGTTATGGTGTACTAAAATATGTGCTGATTCTGTTTCACAACTTTGAATGCGTGACATAATATTGGAATCACTCTGGCTAAAATCAGACATGCATTCTGAGCATCAATCAAACACATACAGTTTGGTACTTAATTTCATAAATGGAAAGTCCTTATAGAACAATTGGCATTTAACAGGTGACTGTTAAAATCTCACAATAAGTAGTGTTCATATGGTAGAATGTTCTATGGAATTATGGCAATGGTAAGTCAGAAGTCAGAATAACTAGAATGTCATTGTATACAAATATTTAAAGATCTTCTTGGATAAAGGAAGGAGAAGGCATTTTGTATTTTAATCATTGTCACTGTCACAAGTGTAAAGAGTTTGACATTCAAACTGTACCCAGTTACTGTTGCTGTACGCAGCTTTTAATTAGTTATCTGCTTTTGACAAACGTGGCCTTGCAAGCCTGTTCTCATAGTTCATTTAGTTTTCTAGCACCAGTTTCATAAACGTTCATCTTGCTCATTTATTGTCATTTGTGTTAATGCTAATGTGTTTCTTTTAGCCCAAGATGACGCCACAAGAGAAGCTCAAACTTCGAATGCAGAAAGCCCTCAACAAGCAATGTGAGTGACCAAATAAACCAGAATAGTTTAGATTATAGAGGAATTAAAGATGGTTTGCTCCTAGAACGACATTTTTCTGACGCATAATATTCACACAATGTAGGTAAATAGGAAGTCTGCTATGCCAGATGATGATTTCCAGATTCATGAGGAAGTTATCTAGTGTGCAGCCCCTTGAATAGGACTAAGCTTTTATTATGAACCCCTTTGGCTTCACACAGAAGTTTCATTGTTGTTCATTGTGTTGTTTATGGATGTACTGTAGACATGGTTTTTATATTCTGTGTTGTCATTTCCTGCCTCAGCCAAGGCGGATAAAAAGGCTGCTCAGGTAAAGATCCAGCAGCAGGAACACAAGCGACAGGAACGTGAGGGCGAACTACGAGCCATGGCCCGGAAAATCCGCATGAAGTAAGAAAACTTGTGTGCGTGCGTGTAAGAGGGAGTGTGAGAGAAAATGGCATTCAATTGTACAGAGCTGTAATGTTTTGTGGACTCAAATGAATGATGACTGCAGGGAGCGTGAGCGCCGGGAGAAGGAGAGAGATGAATGGGAGAGGCAGTATGGAAGAGAAAGCCACTCGCCCTCCCCTGTGCCCAAATATAGTAAGTTCTTCAACTTAACTTACTGACTCACTCACCAATTACCATTTTAAATGAACAGCGTCTGGACTAGTAGTATACATTTTATAGAATGATGTGCAAATCATAAGAAAGACATGGCACTAACTAAACCACTGTGTTGTCTTCTCTAGGCCGTGATTACAGTTCTTCAAAGAGGTCAGTGTTCTTTGTAAAAAAAAATTTTTTTTTTTTTTTAATTTTTTACAAGTAGTCTTGGTTTGACTACCATGCATGGTAAAATGGATGTAGTTCAGTAAACTGCACATGTATATTTTCTGAAACCATTGTGTGTGTCTGTGAGATCTGATGAAGGTCAGCATTAACTGTGATGATGTCTGGTTCACAGGAGGTCACGGTCGCGGAGTCCTTACTACCGTTACTGATTCACTGAACAAATCTACAGCAATCATCCTAGACACAAAGAAAATACACAGGATTCTTTACCCCCCCCTCCCAATTAAATGTCACATCTTCATTCTGTACTAGATTTCCATACGTCAAACTTATTCCCCTCATGTTTTTGTGTGTGTAAGTGCAGACCTTGCATTCATGTAAGGTATAAGAGGCCGATTTAAAATGATGAATGGACCCATATGCTTTTGCAAGACTACACAACCGCTAGATAATTTAAAATCCTCTGTTCATCCTCTTTCAGGTTTGGTCATTGTAAGAATGACCCTGTGAAATTTTTGGAATTTATATTTTTTAAGATCAGTTATTGCAATTAACCTTAGTCACACCTACCCCCCCCCCCCTTCTATCCAGTCATAATATTGATGACTAATCCCTAATCACAAGGCCCGTGTGAAGTCTGTATGTGTTTTATCTGCGGAAAATGCAAATAAAATACTTCAAAGCTTCAGGTTTGTCTCAATGCAACTTGTGTCTGAATATGGATTTCATTACTAAGTCTAATCAGCCAGCTAATTAGCCATGATTAGTCCTTTTAACCCACAGATGACTTTATATTCCATGTCTGTAGAGATTTATGTCTGTACTTCAGAACTTCTGGTGATTTAGTCAATAAAGATAAGACATAACGGGTCTATTACTGAATGTTAGCCAACAAAATAGATTCAAGTTATCAATTTGGATATAGTCGTGAAACTAGCCTGATATGATCATCCGCTTTCACTTTGTTTCACTTCGTGCAAAGCGTCTGAGAACCAGCCATAGGCATTCGTTTTCATGACGGTGGGCGGGATACTTTCTGCTTCAACCACTGATCTCTAAAGAATAACTTATTCTTTAGAGATCAGTGGAGAAAACCAAAGCTTATCGTGAGTTCCCTGACAAGTATGTAGGTTAATGAAATTAACCGTTACCCCTAGGCGGCGTTAGCCTGGCTAGTGAAACTGTTCCAGACATTTAAACTCATTCAGCCACTAGGTGGCAAGCCGAGCATTAGGATATGAGTGCTCCCCTGAGTGAGTATGAATGGAGGCAGATAGCTGATTTTACAAGTTATATTAACATTATATTAACATTTTGGAATCAGACATATGCTACAGGTATAATAACAACCCACAGCTATTTGGCCAACTTGGCATTAAGGACATTGGCAGACTGCAATATTGGACTACATGTGTGGAGCACCTTTGTAAACTGAGGGGTTACAATAGCAGATGGGCAGAGAATAGAGAGACATCTTTCACTGTATATGATGTTTTACAACAGAAGTCTTCGAAAGTGAGGCGCGCCGACGTGAAGCTGTTTCCCAGCCAGTCTTATTAGACCAGTGGTCGGCAAAAAATGGCCAGATGAGGTTGATTAAATTAAATTAAGCCCGCCAGATGAGGTTGATTAAATTAAAAAACTATGTTTGATGTCAAAAACGACAATTCAACAGATTTCATTACTCTATCATCACTATCACTTCCTTAATAACCTCTGCGTCAGCCTGTTGTGAGAATCCATGCTGCGTTGAGGGACGCATTTGTAACTTTTTGCTGTAAGTGCTCTGTCCTAGGATATTGCAGCTCTGTGTATATCCAGCCGTCAGCGCTTCAATTAAACTAAATTCAATTCAATTTCATCTGTATAGCGCATTTTACAAAAGACAGGTCTCGTATCGCTTAACAAAGAGCACCGATTAGTAAGTGGATAGGCTAATGTTTTTTGGCCATGCGTCGTCGCGTGGTGCCTTCCAATATATTATTTGCAAACGGCTACAACCTCCTTGCATTGATGAGATGTTGGTTCATAAATTCAGGTAGCCTGACCGCAGACCTTTCCTTCCACTCTTGTTTCTACGTTCTACATTCGCTAACAACCTTTCTTTTTGTCGCTTTGGACAGTGACATTTTGCTTCGCTAGCTAAGACTCTTAGGTGTTTCACACATCACAAACAGAAACAACATGAGGATGTCGTGAGAATTAGCAACTAATGCTTAGCCAAATCATTGTTCAGGTTGCTAGGCCTATCTGTTGAATGATGGATGACAGGAGCTGCGGTCATTTTAAATGAATGTAAATTATTCTTAACATTTTGTTGCCTATATAGCGATAGGCCTATATGCTACTTTATTTATAGGCCTATGGTATACGCTAATAAAGTTTTTTTTCAGTAGGAAAGCAAGGTTTGCCTGATGATGATGGCCCGCGATTGAATTGTCAAAAAAAATTTGGCCCGCGTCAAAACTTATTTGCCGACCCCAGACATAAAAGAAGGGGTACAGTTGAGATAGGAAACGTTCAGAAACTAAATGTCCCCACTTGCAAATGATGCGCGACTTACTCGCGCCTGTTCCTAATTTGGGACTCCCAGGGCTACCGGAGGTTCTTCTTTGGATATCACACTCATGCCTTTCTGACCAAGACACAAACAGCAGCTGATTTTGTGCCCCCGACACCACCCCGCCCCAACCCGTTGTATCTTATGGTAGACTAGGCATGCCTATTCTTCATCTGTTTGAGCATGTCAGATTTTCATTTTATATTCAGTTCAGGTAAGCCCTTACGAAAAGCATTGATATTGATGAATATTTATCCATATATTGCATTGTGCAGTAAATTCAGAAGAAATCGAAGGCGGTCTTTTTGTGTCTAAATTATTGTAGGCTATTTAATACTGTAGAAAAATGCTGTTTTGATAGGCTACTACAACAGATGATTTTTTTTTCACATGCGAGTAAAGACAAATATGTGTGGTCCTCATAGATAAGCATAAAAGTGTGGGGAGGCCTTTCATTTTTGCACATAGCCTAAAGGCTACTGTAGGCCTAGTTTTTGCCATGTCGTAAACCGAACCCGCTCGTTAGCTTCATCGAACATTTGTCAAAGTCAACTTGTTGTGGTAACATTCTCATCGTTTGATGATAATCACATAGCTTGACATGTTGGTCTCTGCCACACTTCTGTTCCAAAATGCGCGTGTATACGTTCTCATCATTATGGTCCAATGCAGTAAAAGGGGTTACGCTTATAAACAAACTCTGCCTTGTCTGCAGAGTATTACTGCAATATACAGACTTACTGCAGTAAAAACCGTCTAGCCTGTTGGACGCGAAAGAGATGTATTTATGAAGAGGGCTACAAAAAACTGTATTGTAGTGCATTTTGCATTGTATTTGTGGTGGTCAAACAACCTGGTTTTCAGTAAGGGTCTCATCCAATGCATTGAATTCGTGTTAAGAAATGTCCTCTGGACAGGATGTTCTTCCTCCTGCTAAGTTGCGGTTTTCGCTTGGGTAGGCCTTGTCTTGCTGTTTATGAGGGGAGGTTTTTGTATTAGTCAAACTAAACAGGTAGCCAGTTTGGGGTTATTGAATTAGTCATCCCCAACGGCTTTAATACCTGGCGACCTTTACATACCTTTTGATTAGTTTATCCAGGAGAATGGTAAATTTAATAATTTAGGCTATATTTAATTAACTGCGCGGCATGTTCTTATTATCAGTTAGACATAATTTGGTAAAAAAAAAAAAATCTGCATGCCCACTTGAAAGTAAAGAACAGCAGCAGACAATCTGTTGAATCTCGTTAGACCAATCTGGGGGAAATATGTATGGCCTTAGTAATATATTGTCTGACCCGTTTTAAGAAATGACACGTTTGTTGAGGGCAAAGGGGAAAGAGCGTGAAGAGGCGGGGTTGAGAAACTTTGACAGGCGGCGCTTGTCTTCAAAAAAATGCTGCCCTACTCTTTTTTTACGCAGGACCCAAGGTTGTCTCCACAACTTCAGCACGCAGCTTATGCAACTGCTGAACACGGTGTTGACGGATACGCGATCCATTAGCATTTTATATATTTTTTGATTACAGATGCAAAATTGTCCACGCTAAATTTTGTACAATGTCTAGACGCAAACTTGGCAGTCGACCTCAGCACCTGCGCACAATTCAAGGTAAGCCTAGACATAAGATCAGAGACTTTGTAATCGCATCCTAAGAAGTTGGATCGCATTGTCACATTTTGATTAAACATCACCCACTGTAAATAGTCTGTGGGACGTTAGGCTAGCACCACCAGACTTCCTGAACCTGTTACCTGCACATGAAACTATCGACTTAAGATGTAGCTACTTAAGGATTTCCTCTTCTTAGTCTTCTTAAGTTACTACCAACTGTCAACAACTAGTTTTTGGTTGACCTGGTTTATTTTTAATTAATGTTAATCTAATTAATCTTGAAAATGTGTCTGAAGATCAATGTCACCGTTCATGACCACAGTCCTGGGGCAGTTGTTTACTTTCTCTCTTTTCTCTCTCAAACCTGTTGAAGGAAACTGTCTGCTGTGGTACTTCCTTATTGCAGTCTTTCATGATCCCTCTTATTTTTTGAGTCTTGGTCTTTCCACTCTGTGCTTCTAACCAAATTGGTAGTGATTCATTAAACAACTGCCTATTGACCTCTCAGAACATGGCTTTATACATTTGGAGCTCTAATGATATCGCAATACTGCTCTTATTGAAATACTGACTGCTGAGTTGTATTTAATGATTTTAGTTTATTTCTAAAATGTTTTGAAGTGTTGAACTATGAAGACCAGTCGGGCACAGCCTGACCACAAGCCTTTAGTGTTGTGTGTAACTGAGCCGTGTGCCGTTTCGCAAACACCCAGCACTATTCAAACAGGAAAAGTGACATTTTTGAATAACCATCCGTGAACTTCTGCTTTCCTCTGAACTGTCTCTACCTGCAGCATGTCTTAAGATCGAGTTCAGGCAGGTGGTTCAGGCCATGAGTGCAAGCAATGGTATCCTGCCCACAGGGCATCTCGATGAACTTCCAGTTCAGACAATAATCTCTATCATATTTACTCAGCATGTTGGCCTATGTTTTACATGTGGGACAATGCTGTCATGAGAATACTGCATGAGGCACTCTCACTGGTCATATTGATGTTGCTAGGCAGTGCAGTCATGACCATGACAGAGGAAGTGGTCAGGTGCTGTTCGATATGACAGAGCGGCGTGCTGAGACATTTTGATATGGGTCATGGTGACCCTGGAGTGCAAGATTTTTCATGTTTTGAGTGGCAGGGGAAAACCATTTTTGGCAGCCTAGAAAACAGAGACAAAAAATTTAAATGTACTTGACTTTCATTACAGCCCCATTTTCTGTCTTCATCCTTTGCTCTCTGTTTTAGATGACCCTGAGCCACCAGTATCCCCTTCCTCACCTCCTAAGACCTTCAGCCCTGATGTTCTTACATGTGGTCAGTGTGGGCAGGCTTTTCCCCTGGGATGCATTGTTGACTTCATCCAGCACAAGCAAGGTGGCTGTGGCCTTTATGCATCTGGACTCCACAGCCCCAATCCCCATTCGCCTTCCACCAGCAGCGTGTCGATGTGTGGCCCCGGAGCCCAGGCCAGGACAGGGTTTGTGGAGCTCAGGAGGGTGATGGGTCGCTCCTCCTTGCCTGAACCTGAACAGCACAATACAGGTGAGTGGAAGTCATAATTTCCTCTTTTGTCAAATGACCCCTTTTCCACTTAACAAACGTTCCCCAGTCAGGCTTATTAGTGGAAGGTTGCCAAGGCAGCAGGTCCTCAGTGACTGAGAGACAGGTGCACTAATTGTGTGGAGAGGGCAGCCGGTGGTGCTCCATAAACTGGCCTCAGGGACAGTCGGTGAGAGTCGCACCTGAGCATCCTCCTGCACAATTCGGGTCTCAGGTGAAAGGGACATGTAAACAAGGGAAGCGGCAGGCTGGGCAACAGCATGTACACACACGGACCCTCCATGGAAACGCATGACACTGGATCACCATTAGTCCTCACGCACCTCTTGTATGCAAAGGACATGGACTGTTTGCACAGATTCATCCAATTTATGCCCTGTCATGGGAGATGTACACAAACTTTTACGAGCTGTATCATCTTCAGGTAAATGCATTCAAATCATGTGGGATAAGGAAATCTAAGGCGCACGTTATGAAAACAAAAATGTTTGCGTGCATTTGTGTTGAGATGGTAGTTCATGGACTACAGAGGTTTGAAAAATGGAAGCTTTTTTGTTTTCTGTGCCGCTTGTGTAGTTAACAGTCTGCACGAGACATGAGACCACAGGCTGGCCTACATATCTCCCCCAATTTGTTACTGGTTCCTCTTTCCCTTGTCCACATTGGCCAGTCGGCCCCTAAATGAAGCCCTTACCAGAAGTGCCATGCATGTATGTGTGTGTGTGTACACATGAATGCACACACAGTTCTGTAGTATGCATGTAGTTCCTGATGTGTGTTGAGTGTGTTTGTGCGAGGAAGGAGTGGTTTTTGTGAGCTTCGCCGTGTTTTGGCACTTCCTTTGTGGGGTGCTGAGTGGTCTGGCCAAACAGTCAGCTTCCTTCCGTCCAAACCCCCATTGCTTGCTGAAGCGAGTTGTTTCTCTATTCTGACAAGTCTAATTTGCATAAGGGGGTTTTATGACAAGACAAGAAAAAT
Source organism: Limnothrissa miodon (assembly GCA_017657215.1). NCBI lineage: Eukaryota > Metazoa > Chordata > Actinopteri > Clupeiformes > Clupeidae > Limnothrissa > Limnothrissa miodon. The sequence goes on from JAGFZM010001635.1 coordinate 616,057, forward strand.
ACTTTCCCTTTTTTGTTATGGACTATCACTGGCCACATGTATGAAATTATATTGAATTCTCCTCACAAAACGCAGAGGAAAACTGCAGCCTTGCTTTTATTAGTGAGTGCATGGTTGAGTGTTCTGGGTCATTTCTTGGAATGGTGTCATGACCTATAAGTGTAGAATAATTTGTACTGATATTCTTTTACCATAGTCCATCAATCTCCGAGTTGTGCGCTGCTGGTATCACACACCCTCTCTCTTTCTCTTTTTTCCCCCCACCCCCTCCTCCACCCCTCCTTCTGGTGGGGAAGCGAAAGGATGCTTATTAATGCATCCAGCCAATTTGGAGTTTTAATTAGCAGGTATTGCTTCAGCTCAGTATTCAAGTGGTACTTTGAGCCAAATGTGAGCCCTGACAAAACAAGCCTGAGAAAAAGGGACTGCTGGTATTGTGTTTCAGTCCATCACCTCACGACAAAGGGCCCAGTACCCCCCGCCCATAGTGCTACAATAGACAGAGACATAAAACAGATGAGGGATTTGGAGGAGGAGGGGGGTATCTTTTAAAATTTTACTTAATTCTTTTAGTCATTTTGTTCAATTATATGCTCTGCATATGAAGACAAATTAATATGGTGAAATTGAATTACACTGGAATATAGCATTTTTTCCAGAGATATTTTTAGACATTTCTTTAATACAAAAAGAATTCTATGCCCTGGACATATCAAATACAGCCTCATAAGAAATCTTTTCAAAACTTGACATCTGGTCATCATACTGCTGTTATTTAATTTTCCATTATTATACATAAGGTGTGATCAACAAACATGCTTTGCATCACTTTTGCAGAGAGAGTGAGCTTTTGAGTGTTTCCAATTACTGAAGAACAATTTAAATAACAGCCTTTCAGCATTGAAACTTATATAAAAAAGAAACCTGAAATAGTAATTTAATGTACAACCAGCAGTAGCTCCACTCACACATTATTCTTGGACACTATGTATCTTTACATGCACTGAAAGAATATTCATTTATTGCCTTAGTCCAGCTAAATTCAGACTTTTAAAATGCATGTGTACATCCTAGTCAGATTGAAATTAACCAGGTGCGGTTTGAGAGTCATTTGTGTATGAGGCCAAGGCAGGTATTACAGACCGGGGATTAGACTGATATTCCCCCTTCAGGAATGACAATGACAAGGAGGCCAGTAACAACTGCTGGCTTAGTCTGTGTAGCATGTACAGTGAAAAATAATCTAAAGTATGTCCATAATGTAGAAATGCACAAGAGAGTATATTGCCACCAACTGTCGTAGAGTCAAATGCACTTAGGTCACTAATTTGGTTTTCTTCCTGTGCATGTACAGTATGGTCAGATTACTCAGATACTCTGTTTATCTCAGTTATTGCCATTAGCTTGATTGAAATGTGCATATATACATTTTACGCAGAGGTCCTGCACATGCTTGCAAATGCATGTGTGTTTTTGTGCATGCTTGAGGAACTTTATTTAACCTCTGCCTTGTGGGAACCTACAAGACTTTATTCCAAACATTCACATGCACAAACACACACACACACACACATACACACACACTTGATTTTCTCACTCCAACTAGTCTTTCACATACATCATTACACAGGAGACTGTTTAGGAAAATATTCAGGGTATTTCATTTTATTAACCTCAATGCCAACCACCAACCTTTGGAAGACTAGCAATTATAGCTTCAAGTAAAAATGATGTACCTATTTATGTGCCTATTGTCTCATTTGATTCTGTGACTTATTTCAGGGTTCCCACGGGTCCTTGGAATCCTTGAAAGTTTGTGATTTTGAAATAATAAGTTCAAGGCCCTGGAAAGTTTTTAAAAAATAAGCATAAATAGACACTGTCCTTGAAAGTCCTTGAATATTTTTGGTGGTTTGGCAGTTTTGCATCCATTTTACATGCGTCATTATTTTGCCACCACCAGTTGTGTGGTGTAGACTTTCTACCACAGCCAAATGTCCATTAAGATAATCAAGATAAAAGAGATCAAGATTAAATTTTGGCTAAACTGAGGGCAGAAACAAGTTTTTTGTAGCTTTTGTTCAGTGAGCTGAGCAATGTGTGAAGTTTATTGGGCTCACACCAATGTGTATGATACTTTGCTAAGATAAACAGATCTTTTGGGAGTGGTGTTGGGTATGTTAAAGGCCCACTATGCAACATTTTTCATTTAATTAATCCGTTTCATACTGTTTAGGATGCTAAAGTTAGTCATTACACGGCGAACGAACGGTGTAGAATGCGCCACCGTGGCCAATAGCGGTAGATACAGCACTCGCAATGTTCAGCAGCGCGGTCTGCCTCCAATAGAATGCAGTGCAATGCAATGCAATACAGGTCTTTAGAGGGAGCTCGTGAGAGAGAAAAACAGAATGTTGCTTAGCCCCGGTTTAACGCATGGATGGACTCATTTCTGCATTACCTTCTACACAAGCTTATTTACTGCTGGTATATCAAAAGAATGTTTTTGTTTGACTACTTGGGTGCTCTGAAGCCATCTAGCTAGTTTAGCCTACATCTGTTAAGTAAGCTGTAACCTTTTTAAATGCACTTGAATGCAGGAAAGGACATCTACTTTCCTCAAAAATCTTGACTCACTGTCCTGATACGACTTTGATCAGACAGAGGAGAGCTGTGCTTGGCATCCACTGTCACAACTTTGTTTGCCAGTTAAAAAAAAAAGTGACCACTGGCCAGAGAGTACAGAAAACTCAAGCAATAATTTCAATTCTGCTAGAGGTAGTTGTTAAACGATCTTTCCTGGCTCTGCTTAATGGATTTCTTGATCATAATTGAACGGAAATTTAAATAGAATAGAGTGACTGTAGCTGTTCTGCGTGCTCTGCCCCTGGACGAACTGCACTGCAGCAGGGGCAACCTTACTACTCCTAGGTTACATAATTGGAAAGGCATAGGCCATAGGGCATATAACGAAGCCCAGCAAAGTCCAAAAAAAAAAGTTTTAGCGAGATCCAGAAAAACAAACTTGAGATCTCACAAAAGAAAGTAGAGATCTCGCAAAACAATGTCACCAAAGAGCCACTGTACATCACAGACCCCACCATGCAAATATTTCTGTGAAATGATGTAAAACTAAACGCATGGCAAAGCATGTATTGTGGATAGGAATGTAAGCTATAAATATTATTGTAATTGTTAATTGATCCCATATTCAGTGGTAGCCTGGGCCCTCCCATACTTCCTGTGACGCGTGAAAAACGAGCTTTCCACCCCACCGCCAGTGAGGCTTCTGATAGATGCAGGTTAAGCCCGCCTCTCTGAAGGTGGGTAGTATGGTAGCTTGGCCAGACTAAGCTGTGAGCTTATCGTCGTGGAAGCCAGGCTAATTCAGCGGTAGCAGTAGGTAATGCTGCCCTGTGTGGTCCTTGAATTTAAGAAAATTGGTCCTGGAAAGTCCTTGAAAAGTCCTTGAGTTTGATGTTAACCAAGGTGTGGGAACCCTGTTACATTTACATTTATGCATTTAGCAGACGCTTTTATCCAAAGCGACTTACAAAAAGAGGATAACAATCAAGTTACATAGCAGAAACCTTAAAGAGCTTAGTGCTAGGGAATAGTGCTTCAGTTCAATTATTTAAACATATCTTTTTTGAATTTGATACAAAAATATAAAATAGTGATTGCCAGTATTTTCTTCACAATGTCTCAGTGTCTGTTATGTACAAGAACTCAATCAGCAATCTCAATTTGTGTTTTTTATCTCCTCTATATGTGTGTTTCAGTGGCGGAGGAGCCTTCCAGTTTCATCTGCCAGGTGTGTCAAGCCGTGTGTCTCAGTGCCTGGAGCCTGCTTCAACATGCACAACACACACACTCCCTAAACCTGTACCAGGTCGATGAGGATGCCGGCACTGTTCAACTTGCCCATACACCTCAGCCACACCACCCTGCTGCATTCACCTCCTCCGCAGGGTCCGCCAGCCTGAACTTCTCTGAGCGTTTGCGTGAGTTGGCGGAGGTGAGTGGCGGAGATGCTGAAGCTGAGGGAATGGGTGACGTGTCCCTGACCTATACCTCCCCTCCAGAGGGATCCACGTTTCCCCACGCAGGCCGCGCGTTGAGCTGCGAGCGCTGCGGTCAGGGCTTCCGCTCCCTGCAGAGCCTGGTGGTGCACCGTCGCTCCGTCTCCTGTGAGGGTCCGTTCCGCTGCGGCTTGTGTAGCCACTCCTTCTTGCGGAGTAGCCAGCTGGCACAGCACGTGAGGAGCCACGGCAACCAGCTCAGTGACAAAGCTGACAAAGGCTCATGCAGTGGTGGCAGCAACCACACGGAGCAAGCGGGCCTGAATGAGGTGACGCCTCAGCCCTCTGCCGGCCCAGGCCTGATTGTCCTGTCGTCGACCTCCATGGCCCCCAGCCGGAGCCAGCTGCAGTATTTCCACCCCCAGCTGGAAGCGGACGAAGACGGCCAGGTGGAGACCCAGCAGCCCTCACCGCTAGGCAACTCCTCCGACAGCTCCGTGGAGAGCGGCGGGAGCGCCGAAAGCGGCATCGCCAGCGGCAACTGCACGCCCAAGGGCGCCGAGCGAGCCGAATGGGAAGGCGAAAGGGACACGGACATGGCGACAAATGCGATGACGACGATACAAGCATGGCCACCGATGGAGAATGACAGAGGGAGACTCATATCTGAGGGAGGAGGAGGAGGAGGAGGTTCAGTTGGGAGGAAGAAGAAGGAAGAGGCGTGTGACTTCTGCGGGAAGTGCTTCCGGAACAGCAGCAACCTTACGGTGCATCGGCGGAGCCACACCGGCGAGCGGCCATACCGCTGCAGCCTCTGCAGCTACGCCTGCGCCCAGAGCAGCAAGCTCACGCGCCACATGAAGACGCACGGCGCCCGAGGTGCCCAGGCCGCCTTCCAGTGCCAGCTCTGCAGCGTGCCTTTCACCGTCTATGCCACCCTAGAGAAGCACCTGAGGAAGGTCCACGGCCTCAGCCACGCCAGTGCTGGTGCTTACACCATCAGTGCCGACGGCGTCAGAAAGGAGGAGAGTAAGACCGACTCTGAGCCGAGTCAGACCCAGAAGCAGCCCAGTCCAAATGCCAGTGACAAGTGCAAAGAGGAGGACGCTGATGTTCCAGTCTCAGAGACCATGAGTGTAGCTTGAGATGCTTGTCTGAAGGACTGTGTTCAAGAAGCTGTGCTCAGTGCACATCAGCGTTGTAGAGTCTGCCAGTGGGGTGCATTGCGACTGTGTCACTGTTCTATCCAGTGCCTGCAAATTTGGTCAGATAGGTTGAAGAAAAATGCTCACTGTTGAAGTTTCTGGCAATAAACAATGACTGGTAAACTCTGGTAAGAACTATACAGGAGCCGGTGGACATCAAAGCTCTCAGTAAAGTTAACTGACTTAAGTCAGTCCCCCCCACTGGAATACAGAATGCACTGAAAATGATTTAATGTGAATAATACATGTATATGAATGTTTGGCGAGGTTTCCTCTCCCTGCCAAGTTGATGACTATCAGGTGTAAACATAAAAATAGCCTAGCACTTTCTTTGTAAGGGTTATTACTGTTGTTTGAGGAATTCCTTATACTTTGTATTTAACATGTTTACAGCTACTATGTTTTGGTTGTGGCTTATTTTAGGAGTACTTTTTCTACGATTTAGAGGATATGGATCTCAGGAGCTTTACTGTAGAACCCACATACTTTTGTAATATGTGTAATGAAATGACTTCTCTGTTTTGTTAGTAAGGGCTTTTTGTGCTCGTTACTGTAAAAAAAAAAAAAAAAATAGTCAACTCAGGGACTTTGATGTGCTTACTTTTTTGTACAAACAAAATAGTGATTCAGTTTTGATCACTAATAGTTATATTATAACTTAAACTGCCTGCCTACATATCTGTGGTGTTTAGAATGGTCCTTTTTGTGCTGTTTTTGCTTAAGGCATAAGTGTATTTGATCATAGTACGAAACTGTTTAGCATATGAATTTATCTGAAATACCCTTTAGAAACGGGGTGTTTAGCCATTTACAAGCACTTGAATAGTGTTGGTATGTGAATGGAGGAGTCAGATGCTCACTTTAATTAGTCAGGAACTATGTATCTAATGGTATATTCTGTTTAGAACTTTAACTGATACTGTACTTATTGAATTCAGTAGCTGGTATGAAATGTGTAATGCATATGTTTTCCTTTTTTCCATGACAGTCCTGTTATACAGTGGCAACGTGTTTTTGTTGTTGTTGTACATTTTTGTAAGTTTATAGAATTATATAAGTTTCTCTTTGTAACAATTTCCATGCATGTGAGAATTGGGTTATTAAAGAATGCAGGGGAAAAAATCTATGCTTTGCTCAGGTGTCATTTTGACCTGTCAGAGACCTGCCCATGCTTGTCAGGACACTTCCATATATTTTCATTCAGCAGCTCAACATGTTTTAGTGATGGTGTTTGCCAAATGTGAAGGGTTGGGCCAGTGCTTCTTGTATGTGTGTGTTTCCATGTGGGCTTGGATTATGCCATTTTGGTTACCTAAAACACCTCCAGAGAAAAAAGTGGACTGACTTGTGTAAGGATAAGGCAAGAGTCTGTACAAAAAAGTATTGGAATCTACCGCTGGTGAGGAAGTAGTAGCTAATGCCCAGTACCCATTTTTAGAATAGTTTAATCTGTGTCAAAATAGTCCATATTGGTAAATCCCATGTTTTACGGTACTATGGGGGATGAATGGTTACATTAGAACAACTGGGTTCTAACCACAGATAGCCGATCAGTTTTGAAAAACAGGGCCCTGAACACACATTTATAATGCTTACATGGCAAGACAACAGATGTGCTATATAAATACAGGTAGGCCGAAAATATATAGGGATGCTTTTTCGAAAACCAAACTATACTTCCTATTTAGTGTACAGTCTGGTGGGTTGTTTTTTTTTTTCTCTCCTCCTCTTTCCCTATGTATTCCAGTTTTTTTCTGTTTTTCTGCTGGCGCCGTATGAATGGCTGCCAAGGTGACTCTTTCCACCAAGTCAAATTCTATGTATATGCAAGTATACTTGGCCAATAAAATCTCTCTAACTAGACTTTAGTTGATTCTTCCTAGCAGTCCAACTTTTTGAGGAAAAACTCAGTCCTTGTCATTGTATCAAAAACGAGTATATCTCACCTTCGTCCCTCCCCTTTTAATAAAAGGCCAACTCTTTGTGATCTCTGTTTCATTAGCTATCTGTTTAATTTTCAGTAGGAATGCAAAGAACTGGGATCACATCTAGACTTTGCCGAGGTGATTTTGCAAAATTGGTGTGGTGGCATTCCACCACCCCTGTCCTTCAGTGGCAGTGATTTACACGTTAGCCCTCAGGGACAGACACCACAGCCGCAATGTAGTCAGGGATATGTCAGTTGGTGTCTGCGTGAGGCCCAATCACATGTTGTAATGTGAGAATGCAGACAACTCGCCATCCCCCACCAGTTCTCACAAAAATCTCTGACATGGGAGTGTTCCCAGGAGCTCCTATGCCATTGTTGGGCCCTTTACACCTTTAACACAAAGCAGCAGAAGTTGCTCCGCCCCCAGACAGCCTGGCCATTGACATGGTCATCAACCAATTAAGAAGTTCCTATCACTGGAGTTGTTAACAAGTGTTTGAGTTAGTCTTGTTATCAAATGAAGTACGTAGTCTTGCTTTCCGTTTTATTGTGAGACAGGCCAAAGGACACTCTACTAGAAATGGAGACAATATTTTTGCCTTAGTGGAGGTGGCATCTTTTCTTCACATTTCCTTATAGGGTGATAGCCACATAACTTAGTTGTAACCCAATCAGCTTCAGTTAAGATCTCATCTGCATACTTTTTTTTCCACCACCTAAGCATAATGCAATTTAGGGACATTTTTTTAAATGGTTTACATTACTTTCTCTACCTGTTACACAGACTTGATGTCAGCAACAGACAATTGGCACATCAATATAATAATGATGACTGAACTAATGAATCACACCAGACTGCTTCAATCTTTACCAAAAAATTAGATGTGTAGTAATAGACCCATATCATGAATAACTAATACCTTTTTTGTATTTTGTTTCACATCTTGTGCACAATAAGTTATCATTGTTTTGTTTTGCTTAAAAAGCTGCTAGAAAATATATTGGGAGCTCTTTATCAATTTGCAATTAGCAAGCCCATGATAAAATGAAGGATTACAAAGAACAGATTGTGCTAGCTATAGGCCTTGCAAGCCTTTTCAGAGATGAAGAACTTGTTTTAATCAAAACAAGGATGACTGTAAAGTAATGCCAAATTGGTATTTACCAGGCATATTTATCCAGAGCAAATAACACGCTTCACTGGAATAACACAACAACAAAGACAAAAAAAAACAGAGATCATGCAGTATATCTTTAAACATCCTTCAAAGGACTTTTGTCTACACCAAAGGTTCCATGCTCCCTCTTGTGGTAAATATCCAAAATGATGCTGATCAGAGTTGATGGTGCTTCCTATGCAGTTTAATGCTGTATATCTATACAATTGATTTCAGATTTGACATTGTCCCCTTTTACAAAGACAGTTACGTGCCCTAATCAGACGTAATGTGCCCTAAATACAAAGCACTGTCTTTTGCAGGATTGCTGACGAGTTAAGAATTCAGTGATTAGCAAATATGTTTGCGGAAAACATAAAAAAAAATAAAAAAAAAAAAAAACAAGAAAAAATAAAGAGATTTCCACCCTTTACAGACCTCATCATGCCAATGGTCAGATAGTCTTGGTGCCTCACAGACAAGGCCCCATGCTGCCTACCATATGCATATGCCAGAGAGAGGAAGCCAGATGGGGCGTGTGGAGCAGCAGGCATGGGGGAGGTCGGAGGAGATGGTGGAGAAGGAGACAGCTGAGGTGACGGAGGAGGTGGAGGTGATGAGTGAGGGGCTGAGAGAGGGGGTGACAGCGTAGGAAGAAGGGAGTGAGGGGGTGGAGGGGCATTTGAATGGAAACTGAGGCTAATTGTGGAGTGTGAGAACAAGGCAGTTTGACAGCTGGCATGGAGGAATTCACAGGAGAGAGGACAGCGTTGGTAGAGGATTTTGCGGGGCAAAGTATCTTTCGAGCTCTCCCCAACATGCTTCTGTGGCCTGAAGGAGATGGCTGTCTCCTTAGTCCATACTCCCACCACCATAGAGTCTGGTCAGAGGAACAGGCAGTGCTGCTGTTTTTGTCAGCTGTAGGAGAGAAAGATGTTTTGATGAAAACACTGCACATGATTCCAATATAGAAAAAAGTGAAAGTTGTTCATTTCAAAAATGTCCACTCAACAACCAAAATGTCAACCCATGGAAGATATGATTAAAGGCTGGCCTTCATGCTATAATATTCAACATTAATTTCCCTGACATTCATTATTATAGCCATAAGGAGTCACTAAAACCACATTTACCCCTTCAAAAAAACGAAGAATGTGTTAAAGAATTCCATTCACATACCATCCAAAGTAGGACTTAAATCTGATCACGTTTCCTGTGTTTTCAAACAGAATCTAAACCTGAGACAGCATGGGGTGAATATTTTCAACATATCTTCGAGCTATTTGATTGCCATTGTTACATGAGAAAATCCTTCCAACAGAGAGATAGAAAACTTCTCCTCTAATATACACAATTCATTTCTTTGTTTAACACATGTCAAGTCAGTGGTGCTTCAGTTCATCCATGTGCAAGCACATGACACCCTCTTCTCTGCCTGCAGCAATGATGGAATCTATGATCTTGCTGTTCACTTACATAAGTTAAAGAGCAAAGCTCGCCCCCTCTTGGCCAGTTATATTAAAGATTCCAGAGAGATGTTGGAGAAGACAATTTCCCTTCAATTTCACGTGTCATTTATCAGCACCTCTGTTAATAAAAAAATATATAAAATAAAATAAAAATGTACTTCAATTTATAATTGGCTCAGCTTTTAAGACAGAAACTTTATTCTGACTACTTATACTATCCAACTGTGAAATAAGAGAAATTCTCAACAGAAACAATTACAGGTTACTCATTTATATTACTGAATCAAACTAAGATACTGTAACATCCTGCCGATCCTACATAAAATCTAACAAAATTCTTATAGATTAATAGAGATATATAATTACAAATTTCATCTTGATGTGTTAACTAATCGGTTATTGTTCTATCCCAAGTGCTCATGGGTCTCCTCCACTGCATGCGTACATCATGCACAAGGAATTTTGGGAATATGCTATGTTTTCTTGAGGTAGATGTAGAGGTAGTTAATCTATACACTAAACATATTATTAGAAATGTACAGTAGTTTATTAGACAGATGGATATAGACACAGATAGATAGATAGATAGTTTTATACCGATTCCTCAGACAATTAAGGAATTGTACATAATACACAATTGAGACAATAGACATAATTCTCATAATATATAAATAGGACATAATAAAAGACAGAGTACATAGATGCACACACTTAGAATGCAAACTAATACTATAAAAGTAGCAAGCAATATACATTTGGAAAGATAATGATATAAATATACTGAGATATGTGCACCAACATTGGTGAGCTAATAACAGAAGCAGATGATCCGTGTAATACTACTGACACCTTCATCTGTCCAGACACCCCCTCCCTCACACAAATACACATGCATGGGGACTTGGGGGGGGATTGCAGGCCACACTGCGGAGGGTGTGAGAGTGACTAGGGGTGATGTGTCAGCAGCACTGCACGCAGCTTCTCTATTCTTAACACACTGACGCCACGCACAGCGTCAGCACGCACACTCACTGCTCCTCCCCCGTTAGACTCGCTCGCTCAATCTCACCCTCCCTCTTTGTCTCCCATCTACAATCTACACACACACACACACACACAAACACACACACACACACTCTCTCTCACTCACACACACACACACGCTCACTCTCTCTCTCACACACACACACACACACACACGCTCTCTCTTTCTCTCTCTCTCTCTCTCACACACACACACGCACTGTCTTTCTTTTTCTCACACACACAGGCTTTCTCTCTTAACAGCGTGTTTTTCTCTTTCAGTCCCTCCTAAATATGTGCCTGCAGGAGATCCTATAAACTGGCAATTACCTTTTTTATTGTATATTCCCTTTTCTGTGGAGCAAGGCACTTAACCCTCAGTTTCTCCAGGAAGACTGCTCCTAATTATCTTTAGGATAATCCAAATTAACCTTTAAATTAATAAATGATTTAATATTCTGTGCCATTCAAATGATATTCTATAAATAAACTTGAATTTGACAAAAAATGTTACGATTAGGTTTTTTTAAATTATTTTTATTATTTAAATAAAACATTACAGGACATTTATATTTATGCCAAATAAAGCAGCTCAGCTTAAGAATGTGATATCTATGGTGGATTTGATAAATATAGTAGTGTAATTTAAATTAACGGTGAATCTATAAATAACTGTGAATGTCGGCATACATGACACCTTTAATTAGTCTCTTTTGCTGATCATGACAATTTAATAATAGTCATATTTCTTGTACCCGTTCTCATACTAACTACGCACGCCTTGGTCCCAGTAGTGGGCTACTTTTAACATGCAGTGATGCAGTCTGCTGCTGTAAATCGGGGGCGGAAGCAGGAATAGCATCAGTGAATGGCATGTAGGTGTATGAGTCTCAGCAGTAGGGGGCTGTGGAAGTCAAGGAGCCATAAGGACTAAACAGATGTAGAGTTGGCTGATGGGCGATATGGAGTACAACGATGAGTTAATACAAATTGTGACACAGAATTAAGTCATTAGAACTGATGCACATTGATGTAGGCCTAGGGATAATCAAATACACTTGGACTGTGTGACTTTGATCTTCTTCCTTCTACTTCGTCATTAATTGGAAAGTTTATTTTAATATCCAGGGATCTCTTTTAAAAAAAGGTATATAATGTATATTTCTTCTGATACCTTTCAACATTCCAGTCTTATGTTAATAGATTGAGACTTACAATAGGCTGCATATGTTTATGAATGGGATCACCTCAGACTGATGTGATCGTGTGTGCCGCCGTTTATTCTTAATTCAACTTACAATGAAGCAGGCCTAAATAAATGTTTAGGAAGGATAGGGTTTGCATTAGGTCTATTGAGTGATAAAATATTTCTGCATTTTACTTCTCAACATTTAACAGGTTTGTTTTTATTCATTACATTGAACAATATATACATTACATGCAAAAATCTACTAGGCTACATCTACAAAAAAAGAAAAAAAAAAAACATCATCCCAAAAATTATGTTTAAGGTAAACTTTTATTAGCCAGTCTGCGCTAGTATAGTACCTCCACATGATTATTAATTTGCAATGCCAATACTGAACTTTACTACATAATGCAGTAGGTTTATTTTCCAAATATTCAGAAATATTTGAATATTCTAGTAGTAAATACCAACAGGGAAATAGATATAGCTTGATTTGTTAATTATTTAGCATAATCACTTCCAAACATGGAAGTGAAGAGAGAATATCTGTGGCATTTTTTGACCTTTCAGCAAGTCTTGTCTTATCATTGTAACTCAAGGAACCCCTGTAGCCTACAACTCTCTGCTATCTCACTTTTATTGTCAAGTCTGCTCCACAGCTGATTGTCACCTTCTTCATAGAGAAGGTGGTCATCTCATTACAAGGGGGGAGTGAGGTACCGATTTCTATTGTGGCAAGGTTTCAAAATGTTTATCCCTTTCATTCCTGTGGGTGATGTTTCTGTCATCTTGAACTGAACGGAAATAAGAACGCATCACATGGTCCTGTTTTTTTTTTTTTGGACATAATAATTGAGCAGCTGGGGGTTGTTTTTAGTAACACTCGACAGACATTTTGTGGAAATGTCAATATTTAAAATATTTAAAATGAAAAAAAAAAAAAAATGAAAAAACAAGCCTTTTTGTTTAGTAGCCTATAAATACCTTGAACACTATGTATTTTATTTATTTACTGTAAACTATTGTATACATTTAATTTGATGTCAAGACAGACTAAATCTCAAGGTTAGACATGGCAAACACTGCTCCTTTAGGGATATAATGGTATATATTCGCCTGTGAGTCACAGAACGCTAATTATGCTTTTGTGTTATCATATACATGCTCGGTACATGCATTCAATATAACACACACAATCACTGAAATGTGATGTAGACTAGCCTAACTCATTTACTTCTGTCCATCTATGTCTCCCACTTCCTGATCATGCTAAGCTCCTAAATGGATTGCCACCAACTCCATAGGCAAGCCCTAACATGATTGACCCATCTTCCAGTTGGCTCTGCAGGCTGCTATACACTGCCTGGGACTTTTGACAATTGACTGTTCCTAATTATGTGGGCTATAATGGGACTATTCTATATCAATATCATGGATTTTATGATGTGGGACTTTCTGGGATTTTGTTTATAAAGCTGTGTTAACACTAAGGACTAATTACCATCTGAGAGTCTGCAAATTTGCAACCTTGCATGACCGAAAAAGCAGCTGAGTTTGTCCCTTGAGCTGTGGACCTGCCCAAGATGTAAAATTGAGCTTTTCCTTGCCCCTGTTGGTTTTTCTGCTGTGCGAGGAGACTTTTGTGTAATGTATAAATAAAACTGAATTGAGTTAAATTAATCACTATAAATCCCTGCATATAGCTCCAAGCAGTGAGTTCGAAAGTTTCAAACTTAGAAACGTTCTAACAAACGTTAGAAAGAAGTTGTGTCATTCGTGACCTGTTTTGGTAGCTACGTAGGCTACCTCATTGCGACAGTGATTGCCAAGGCTAAAATTTCGCTGGCCAAGGCAAGTGCAAACGTCACAACCAAATTGATTGAATGCCTCAAAAGTGTCCACCCACCAGAAAGTGATGAGGCATATGCTGACTGCTGAAAAAAAAAGGCGAATTTGCCTGCAGCGCATTTTGGGTTGAAAATAACAAAAATCAACCAATGAACATACATGCATACATTATTGTCGGCAGGAAACCAATTGACAAAAAAATCAATGTAAAAAGAATTGTTATAACAATGAAATTTCACAATTTGGCAAAGGCTGACCCACGTGAGTTGGCCTATTATTGTGTTAGTAAAACTTTCGTGTTGAAATGTTCACAGTCTGATTCTGTCACAAAAGTAAACTTTAGTAGAAACGGAGTCATATTTGCTAACGCTTTCTTAAATGGTATTTCAAATGTCAAGTCATGAAGCAGTCTAAGGCCACAGGGGGACACTGTTGCCCACGAAGTCATGATTTGGTTTACCGTCTAGGAAAGATAAGATTAGCCTGGTTAGCGCCGCCTAGTGCTTCCGCTCAATTTTTCATTTAGTTCCGCGACGTGAAAGCATTTGAGGCATCAGGCTAGTCAAGATGCAGTTAGGAAAACACATCCTGATAGGCTATAACAAATTGTAATGGCCACAGCTGTGTGTGTACCACCTCCATGGTGTGTACAGATGTGTCATGACATTGGCAGTGTCTTTTCAAATTATGTTTTCCCAGAAAAAGTAAGATGTTCATATTAAGACAGAAGTCATGTTAAAATGTTACATTCATGTTCTTACAAGTTTACACAATAGGCTTACACTAATACATTTTACTCAACCCTAGAAAAAGACACAAAACATTGTTAGTTCAAGTTACATTTTCTGATAATATAGTTTAAAACCTTTTTAGATATTCAACTTTAATTTAAACCCATCCTAGCGAAAAGAGTTTTTGTCATGTTCTTTGTTAACAGCTAATGTGGTCAAATAATGCCAGACAGTGGTATGAATGCTTTAACTTTAATTTAAACCCATCCTAGAGAAAAGAGTTTTTTGTCATGTTCTTTGTTAACAGCTAATGTGGTAATGAATGCCAGACAGGCTTCCTTGATGGCCAGACCAAAGGTCTGATGTAAAAGTAAAGTAAACAAACAAAAAAAACTTTTCTGCCAACACTGTTACAGAGGTTATGTGATCCAAATCTAAGATGATGATGCCACTTGCTAATCTTGTCCCATAAACATACATAATCCATTAAAAAAGAACCAAGAGAGGGATGTTTGATTCATTATTTATTAATATTTGAAAAGATTTCCAATGCTAAAATTGCTTACAATACATTCTTAAAAGAGATTGAGATTATGCCTAGACTATACATTTGAAATCGTCTGTCTTAGCCTAGTCTAGGCTATATATTAGACCTACACTATAAAGGCTCCTGGTTGCGCTGAACCACCATGTGCACTGTACTCTATCTGTCATACAAACACCACATGATGAGGGATATACAGCCTAATCAATAACCAGGGGATTGCCAGTGACAAGAGAGGGTAACACAGACCATCAAGTTTGGAATTACAGCCACACATAATATTCCAGTACATTTCAATAGTATTTTGTGCCATGTACATTGTTAAAATAATTGTTTATGATTGCTAGAAAATGTGTATATAGCTAACAGATATACAACTTTGTGCTATTTCACTTTTTTCATTCCATGCACCATTGAAGCTGTAAGATTTTATACTTAAATTTAGTTTCTAGAATTTAGTGTCTTGACTCCCACACAAAGTAGATACTGAAACTTTTTGGAGTTTGAGCGCATCCACATTTGTAATTAGTATCTAGAATATGACATTTATAGCCCCATGTAGCCACTATTTTATCCACTGCCTTTGTTCAAATGTAGTTGGTTCAAGCGGGAGCGACAAGGGATCCTGATCATTTCTCTTATAATAGATGCAAAGTCATCACAGAAACAGAATATTTCATCACTGATACAGATTATCTTCATCTTCTGCATGAAGATATCGACAGCACAACTCAGTTTAATAACATATAAGATGGTGATAGACATGATATGACATTGTATAGTTGGAAGTTGTCAGGATTTTTCGTTTGTCATGGCAGTGTGGAAGCACTTTCAGAGTTATGGCAACAGAGAGCATTCCCACCAAATATCCCGCTGGAGTTTGGAAGTGTGCGACTTTCAAAAGATTCTGAATGGGTAGCGTGATATGAGGTGATTAGTAGCTGATGGGTGCTTGGTACTATACAACAGAGGACATAAATTGGTGCTCTTTGTTGTGTGCTACCTGCTGCCAAAAAGGCACAAATGTCATGTCTACATGTCTGGTAAAATTTGAAATGACGATGTACAGTAAGGCAAGGCGTCCCTGTCTACAAGGCGTCCCTGTCTACACATTAGTCTGTTTAAATCAGCTCTTTTAATGCCTATTTCACCACCTGACCTAGTCTGATAAACTACAATCAGTGACAGTGAAATATTAACGTTAGGCCTAATGTTATACTCAATAGCCACAATAGTCAGGTGAAACTCTGGAACTCACGATTTTTTATTAAGTGAAAGCTAACGTTACTAAAAGCAATATTATCTGGACCAGCAACGTTGCAAGCTCACGTTAACTGAACAAACCATGGGCAGTGGTGGTTGCTAGGCACAACATAACATACGCCAAAAACAAACGTTAGCGTTAACGTTAAAAGTAACGTTAACGTTACGTTAACACATTGGATACTTAAGTTAATGTTACCTTGATAACAACAATGGCATAGTTATTTGTACAAGATATTTCAAACAACTGTCCAAAAATTAGATACACCTTCCTTTATCGCAGCAGCTAGCATTAGATCTAGTTAACTAACGCCGTTCCTTGACTAGCCAACTGGTGGTGCAGCAAAGGCTACATGAGCGGATGTTAAAATTACCGATATCACACCAATGTAACATTAACTCAGCTCACAAAGCTGGCGCAAGTTAACGGCAACACTCACGAACTGGTATTACGTTATTTTCTTACTAGCATATTAAAATACTCACTCTGTAAATGGCTGGCTAGCTAATGTTACCTCAAGTTTTATGTAACGCTGACACCACATTTGTCTCCCAAAAAAAAATATGAAATAAACTTCCAGGGTTTTCTTAGCACTCTGTCCAAACGGAGATATATACATACAGAGTTCGACCTGCAGCAGACAACAGCTGCAGTCGACTTTGATCTTCCGCGGTTACGCTCTTATCGTGCCAAGCATGAAGCCAGTAACAAAACAGGCCTCGATTCGGAGTCATACACAGTAAACCTCCATGTGTCTCCTCCCATTGCAGTTACCACGGAAACTGGTTGCTAGGCGACAAAACACAAAAAAAGACCAAAATCTGAACGTCTTTCGTCAGACGTGCTGGAACGGCGTTTCCAAGGCGACGGAAAGCCGTACACATAATGCAGAATGGAAGAACCATACATGCATAGCATGGTTTGGTGTACCCTAACGCGGATACAACCGAAATAATTGGGCTTTTTTTGACTTTATGTAAAAAGTTGAATAGCTTGCAGATATTAATTCAACCGGCGATATACTGATACAAAATAGAGGGAGGTGTTCGCAGCAGGTGTTTCCTTCTATACTCAATGTAGCAGCAAACGGTTATTAGCAAATTAAAGTTTAGGTAGTTGTTGAAGCCAGTGTTAAGCTAATATATTATGTTTAGATTAGGCACATGGCATAAAACATGAATTTAAACTGTCACGTAGTAGTCAAAATCTATTACAAGGGCCGGATACAGAGAATTTTTATTAGATCTTAGCGACATTACTCATTCCAGCTACTGAACAGAAAGTCCATCTTTGCTGACGTCGTAGTGCTGAGTAATTCATTCGTTCCTCACGCACAAACTTTGGTTCAATATGTCCTCAGACATTTCACAGTATTAAACCAAGGATTGTGTCTTTAGATTTCGTCGTCGGTCATATTTTTTATTAGCCCCCGTGCACTCACTCCCACTTTACAGATTGTTTGAACCTCGCGAAAATGTATGGCTTGAATCATTACAGTATGATGATGCTCACAATAACAGTTTGTGTTCGTCACGACAGCCTACAAACTGTCCAGCTGAAGAAATATCTTGGTCCGTAATTGCATAAAATAAATATGTCCTTATTCAAATAAACATACCTGTCATCTGATCTCCATGGTAGACGGATCCATTTATCCTAGGCTATGATTCTTAAATCTGTGCAAGTACGGACAAGGGAAATCCTCGTTGTGACCTAGGAGAATCCTCGTTGGGAAGTTTACAGTGGGAGTTCCTGCTTTTTGAAAATGCCCTCCTCTCCAAACGTAGTCAAGCAGCAGTTTTCCCACAAAGCCTAGGCTGTCGCAATGTCCAACATACGCAACGTTTAATAGAAATTACCACGGTGGATTATTGTTAGGCCTACTTTTTAATTTAATGTATCAAAGTGCAGTTTCGACTCAGTCAGTTACATTTATAAACTTTACGAATCACTTGTTTGTTCATTGTTTTGCTTAGCCTATTTATTTGTGGTCTAGCTTAATATTTAGGAATAATTAGCCGACTATTTGTGCTGGTGATGCAGGCTACGATCAAGTCACATAGCTATATAGAGAGTATATTTGTGGAATTTAAAAAGAAATAAGTAAGGATATTTCTTAATGTTACCTAAAACAATAGTCATATATATCATTGCCGTGGTAGAAACGTTTCTATTTCTGCCAGCGAGTAGTCTGTCAGAGAGGGATTCCCTAAACGTCATTACCTAGGATACAGAAAACAAAACAAACCTAGACTACCATATTTGGTTATGTACGTCATCGGAACCCCGAGGGCGGGACTAGGGGATACTACATTACAATAGGCCTACTCCAGTTCTCACACACATTCATTCATAGTTGAACCGCTATAGCACGTTGGAAATCATATGCTTGCAAACACAACTCGCTGGATACTATGGATTTTTAAGAAAGATTCAGTGAAGAAAATCCGCGGATATTAAAACGGATGTCGTATCCTAATACGAAGGGACATTATTGCGTTGGGTCTGGAGTCCTGAGCGAGACTGATTCCGCAAGAAAAGTGGATTGGCTTTTTGGTTGTAACTTCTCGGAATTAAAACCAAGACATTTTGACGAAGAACTTGAAGAAAGCTTATCAAGGTAGGTTATGATCCGCACCAAAAAAATGATAATGTGACTTGCGAAAACCAAACACGTAGCCTACTATATTGAAATCAGTGTTTGTGTTTTTCGCAACTGCACATTAACGATAATGCGGATTATAAGATCTCTTCCTTTCTATCTATAATTGGGTTTCGTTATGGCAGGTGACATCACATTTTCGCCTAAAATCATAGGCTAGGTGTCCCGGTGTATCAAGGCTCCGCCGGGGAAATGTTCCAAGGGTTCCCCGGAGACCTCGACACCGGCTCCCGCGAAAGCTCTTCTCCCTCTCTTGAGTCTCAGTACCTGTCATCCGTGGACTCCTTCGGGAGCCCGCCGACCACTAGTGCTCCTCCTCAAGTGAGTTTTTTTTGTATGATATATGCATGTGATGTTGTCCCGTTGTCAACGACCCTGGCAACGTCTGAGATGTTAACCATGACTGTTGCAGTTTAATGCTTCCACATAAGATTTGCTATAGGTCTATCCTGTTTGCATAGCATGGAGTTGCTAGGCTTATACTTTATACTAAAACTTCGATTGCATATATCATTGAATGGCGGACAGAACGCCATTAGGCCTAGCATAATGAAGAAGTTTTTGGGAGAGGATTAGTTAGCAAAATGTTGTTTGTGAAATTCATAAAAATACATTTTACATACATCATATTAGTATATACCAATAAAAGCAGCGCTTTGCAACTTTATAGGTTTTAAACGCATGGGTCAGGGTGACTAGACTTTGGAACTCCACCGTAGTGTACGCACACCACCCTCGCTGTCCTCGCTAGCGTTTCTCAGGGTGCGCTATGACGTAAATGCGTTCTATTTTGGAGTGTTACGTCGGGTTGCTAAGGGGAACACCGTGGGTGTGACGATGGGAGGAGTAGGAAAGCAATAAAGAGGAACTACTTCAGAACAGTGATTGGCTAAGATGTCTTAGTTAAACCGCACGTCACTGAACTTGACACGATTTCACATGAATATTAAAAACTGACGCTGGCATCGACTATGATTCTAAATAAAGCAGGGACATGTTTAGAAGGTTCTGTGCGTATTGTGTAGCAGGCTAGTGAGCCTAGTGGTTCAGTGATTATACCTCTATTTTTATCTGTGGTCCACAAGGCTTCAACGTTGGTGATTTATCATCTATTCCTCATCAGTCCCCTATAAAATGATGGTTATTTAGCTGATATAACTTGCATCAATTTAGTTAGCTAATGCAGTACACACATAATATAGAAATCATGTTATGCATCTACATATAGGTTACATTTAAAACATAAAAAAGACACTGATCCAGTGACCCGGCCTTACCATGTTTGTTGAGAATAAGTGAAATGTGTTTATCATTTTGAGTTGTGGCCAATTTGAATCTCAAAGGTAATTTATAACCATTATATAAAAAGACTTAACTCATTTCCCTGTTACATATCTGGTTCCTGTTTCTGTGCCTCTTAGGAGTGTGTATCAGCTGCTAGTGGTGTTGGGGCTGGCACTGGGGCAGCTAACAGTGGAGCAGGGGTGGAAATGCCAGGTTCGTTTGTGCCTACGGTGACCGCAATCACCACCAGCCAAGATCTGCAGTGGATGGTGCAACCCACACTTGTGTCCTCAGTCGCCCCTGGCCAAAGTGACGCAGGAACATCCACTATGACCCAGCCAGGGGCCTTGGACCCTTACGATCTACCAGGGCCAAGCTTCTCTTCTGGGTCTGGGTTTACTCCTCCAGGTTCTGACACTCCTGGTCCAGTTCGTCCATCTAGGGCTCGCAGCCGCCGAACACGGGAAGAGAGTGTATGTCTGACTTAGTGTTTAGGAACCATTCCAAGTTACTCTCTCATGTTTTTTAATTTGTCCTGTAATCATATATCATCATATTTGTATTATAATAATGTGTAATCACATTTAATCATATTTAATTTGCATTATGTAAGATGATTGGTGTATGCAGTTTGATAGGGAAAGTAATGTCAATGAGCAGTGTTTTTTTCTTACAGTTGACACCAGAGGAGGAGGAGAAAAGACGAGTGAGAAGAGAACGCAACAAACTTGCTGCTGCCAAGTGCCGCAATCGGCGGCGTGAGCTTACAGATAGGTTGCAGTCTGTAAGTAATAGCATTCTTTTTAAATGACCACAAACAAGTGACCAGAATGTTCATATACATTTTTCTAGATTTTACATCATCATACTGATGATTTGGGTAAATAACTTACATTTTAGTTGAATTACTTACTTTTAACCGTGGATTTTTAATCAAGAAGTATTGTGATTCATGAGTAGTTATTTAATAACTTCACAGAGCCATTGTGAGATGATGTTACCTGTCTAGAGAAAAAGTTTTGCAATAATTTTTGTACTACTGCACTGTATTACTGCATTTACAGGAGACAGACATCTTAGAGGAGGAGAAGGCTGAGCTAGAGGCAGAAATCTCAGAGCTTCAAAAGGAGAAGGAGCGCTTGGAGTTTGTTCTGGTGGCTCACCAGCCTACCTGCAAGATCCCATACCAGGACCAGTCGACAGTGCCACTGCAGCAGGCGCCCATCCACCCACCACTGACGACGGCCGTCTCTGTGGTGGGCCTGACTGTGAAGGAGGACACATTCTACCTGCCTCCTGCCTACTCGTCGCACCACCAGATGTCCACACAGACGCAGCCTGCAGCAGGTCAGCCACAGCCGGGGATGATGCAGGAGGTAGCTTTTTCTAGTTCTTTCTTTGGGCAAGTTGAGCTGGCACAGGGCAGCCCATGCCCTGTTGCTACCGCTGCTGGTGGTGGTGGTGGTGGTGGTAACAACCCTGACGCCGGCTGCTACAACCCCTCATACACATCTTCATTTGTGTTCACCTACCCAGAGGCAGCCTGCGGGGCCAGCGCTAACCAGTGGACCAGCAGTAGCGATCAGTCATCTGACTCCTTAAACTCTCCCTCACTTCTAGCACTCTGATTGATGCCCAGTCTACCTTCTCCACATGCCAGACAAGTTCATTATCTTTCAGCATACATCCTTTTAGCCACAGTGGCTTATGGGAGGACATGCTGCACTTGGTTAAATTTTAATCCAACGGGTTAATTGTGAAAACCCAATTATTAGACCCTGACTTTTTTAAAGTCAAATATCTAACTGCTTCTCTGCGTGTATGCCTAGTCTGACATCTAGGTGGACCGTTTAATGTTAAGTTCTTTCTAAATTCAGATTTAATTCAAATGCTTTTCTATGACAAAATTCATAGCCCCTCCTCTCACAAGCTGTAGGAGCAAAGGACACACACATGTACACACACACACACACAAACAACACTTCTGTTTGTACAGTAAATTAAGCCACTTATATGTGAGGTGACTGATGCTCACATGCACTTATACTTACACATATACTTTCATTTTGTGTTTTCTTCTGTTTTCATTATCTCCATCACTGTCCTATTGCTCACTGACTGTAAGCAGAATGTGTTTTTCAGGAATAAGAAAAAAGGGGACTTATGATTGTGTTTACATTGTTTTCAACCAACCTCAACCATCTCTTGTGAAAAGCTGGAACTTGGAATTATGGGAACTTTTTTTCTGCCTTTTTTCCTGTCTTTCCTTGCATTCTCTATCAGCCACATCTCCATCTGTTTCTCCTATATCCTGTCTTTTTGTCTCTGCTTCTCTCTGAAGTCCTCCACATCTGAGAGCCCAACAGCCCCCGACAGCCCCTGGGAACTTGACTGAGCTCCAGCCACCCCAGAACCACTGCTGCCCCAGCATGGACCTGCACACAGAGGATCCATGGAGCTTTTCACTCCAGAACTGGCCAATTAGCAAAAGTGAAACACAACAAAAAATCATAAACAGAGAGGGTGGAGTCCACAACCACAGTCCCTTACAAACTAAGTAGTAGGACTCTGATAACGCAGAGACAGGTTAATGAGAGGAGGTTATTTTCTCTTCATCTGAATAGCGGGCATGTCGAAAAGTCACTCGGTCTGTTCAGAGATGATGTAAGCATGCCCAAGGAATAGAACAAAGACTACAGTGGACAGGAGTCAAGAATGAATAGCAAAAGTGCAAATATTAATAAAAAAATATTTTAAAAAATAAATCATCGAAATCCCTTAGTATCAAGGGAATGGCTGAAACATTGTGTTGTCCACAGGTCTCAGTAATATTTTGTGTATGGTTCTTCCTTGTTGTATATTACTGTTTTTTGTTGTTATTGTGTATTCCAATAATAGTGTTAAACTTGACTGAAAAAAGAGGTATAACAGATGGTGTTTCAATATTGTGACTTCAAGAGAGACTAATTAGCTGATTGTTTTCATGCAGTTGTGGAAGATTTAGGGGGTCTGAAAGATCCAGGTGGCCTTTGTAATTCTGTGGTCTACTACAGGTTGTTGTAACTTTGACAATGACTTTTGGCTCTGAAGTGATTTCCAGTTGCAGGATTGTGGACTTTAGTAAAGTCTACTCTTGACAGTTTATTTCCTCAGAATAATACTCCAATTGTAAACTTAAAATCATCTAATCAAGTGATACAGAATTGTTTGAGAAAACTTTGTGTGTGTTTTGACAAATTCTTGGTTTTAGAGTATCCACATTATGCTCTTATTATACTGAGTCCTACTGCCAAGATATATACATTCAGAAGTTATGCTCTCAATATTGACATCATGGTAAACGCCAAACAAGATATGAATGCATGTAACCTTATGATATGCCTGAATATTTCTCTGCTTTGCACTCGAATGTTGTGGGTGACAATATGTGTCTGTATATCCCCTGTACTTGCATTTTAGAAGCTGAAATTGATTGGTTGTTATAGACAAACTGGCATAGTAAGTAATTGGAGCTTTTAATATGGTTTGAAGACTTTCTATGAAGAGCTTTCGTTTTCGCTACAAGTGTGTTAAAATGTGTAATAATAATTTACAAATTATACTGCTAAACCATGTTTGAATCCTGTCACATCAATTGTCTGTAACTCTAAAACCATGCATTTGATAAACAACACCAGAATCAGATTACGTTAATCATGACCACAGACTGACATGTTTAATGTTTTTTTTTTTATCAGATTTGACATTGGAATATTTTTTAAGGAAGTTACTGAAGGAAAGCACAAATATGAGACATTAGAAGGAGAGTGTCTTTAAATATGAATCCTTTATTTTCCTGTGAATTATTACTATTATTATTATTATTATTAAGTTTATTTTGAACATTGAAATGTTTTGGTGTTTTGTGTTAACTGTGTTCCATTCATATGTGCCATTACTGCAGAATAGATGATTTTCTTGAGCCTTACAGTAGTTTATTTGTCTGCTGTTGTCTTTTTTAAATAAGATTATTCTATTTGATGCAGTTTGGCAAGTTGTTATATTTTGTCCAACTTTTTATTGCATAAAAGTATAGGTTTATGTGCATGTGTGTGTGTGTGTGTGTGTGTGTGTGTGTGTGTGTGTGTGTGTGTGTGT
>JAGFZM010001635.1:640531-717566 GCA_017657215.1 Limnothrissa miodon
TGTGTGTGTGTGTGTGTGTGTGTGTGTGTGTGTGTGTGTGTGTGTGTATACACACACACAAATATGCTCACAGTATACTGTGCACACATATATTTACACACATTACTTATACAGTATGCTGTTCATGTAAACAGATTGTAAAAAGTTAATATTTGAATATAAAATCGCTATTTTTGTCATTGAATGAAAAAAGTTGGGTAAATAGTTCAAGTTTGTCTGATTTCAATGAAGATATTTTTGTCACAGAAACAAACAAACAAAAAAAAACTCCTTTTTCCTTGAGAAGGACCACTGCCTTGATTTCTACTATGCACACAGGCTATAACTAGTATAAATGTAAAGATTGTAGCCTAATTGTACTTTGTTCATAATGGTTCCTGTTTTCCTGTACATTTGGTTTAGCTACTAAACAACTGGCCAGAATACAAATATGTCTTTTTGGACCAAGTGTCCAAAAATGGTTTATGGCACCTTTTGAAAGTAACTATTCTTATTGGGAGATGAAGACTTACAGTGGGGAAAGGTTGAACATTTCCATTGTTATCCTGTAATGGATTTAGCAAATGTGAGGCGATTGAGTGTGCATTTTTTTAAATCTCAATATATTGTGAAGAAACACAGATCCAGTTTATTTGGATTTTGTCAATCTGGTAGTGGATTTTATTTTGGAAATTATATGACTTTTGTTATAAAAGAAAGAATTCTGTTTTCTTTTGCATTGTTGTTGATGGTAATGTCAGCTGTTTCCTGACAAAAAAAATGAACAGGGTTTGTTCATTATGATTACTACCCTTAGATGGAAAAAATAATAAATGCCTGTATTAACAATACTGGCAAGGAAATCTTCCTTCTGTAAATAGTGCCTATATGTGTGAAAAGAAGCTTTAGAATTTAGAGTTTGGAATTCAGAGTCAGAGGTTTAGAAAATCATTTATTTTAGGTGCAAAAGAACAAAGTGGGTGGTCTGAAGAAAGCTGCAGACCTGGCAACCTTGCAACACCTTAGATTAACAAAAGCTGTGTGTCTGAGCTGAGCTTTGGGACTACATCTTAATCTTCAAAACATGATTATAGGTTTTATGACTCAGTGTGCATTTGAGATTCTAGGCTAAACATGAAGATAGTTTGCTATAGGCCAACTAAACTCAGCAATCCTGGCATCTGTTATATCTTAATGCCAGTTCAATAGAATGAAGATTTAATTTATACTGAGCCAGAGTGCTTAAACTCACAAGCAGGGCCAGGTTATGCATATTCAACCAACTGACCCCCCTATAGTTATTAGTACATTTATTACATTTATTAGTACACTCAGTACTCCACCTGCCCTCTTTGAACCATCCTAGTTTAAATTGTTTTCTTTAAACCTTCTTTTGGAAAGCTTAGATCACACAGTTTTGTATGATATGCAGATGGTATCTGTGTGATCTTATGACCAGTATAACCAAGATTGATAATTTCCATGCATCTGAGTCAGGCAAGTGACGGTGTTTAATTCTACCACACAAGTAAGACAATGGCCCAAACCAATTCAACTGGGAGGAGGAAAGTCACTAAGATGGGAGAAAGCATCTGATCTGCTTTGATTCTGAAGCTTCTCATATTTATAGACTATTTTGTGAGAATATAAAATAATTGTCAAAATGACTATTCTCCTATCTTTTCACCCCAAAAAATAAGTGAAAGTGGACCATCCTGGTCACTGGTCACAACATAATAAGGCAAAATAGCAAGGACAATTCCTAAATTATTATCAAAAGAAACATGAGTCGTTATTCATTTTTCAAATCCACTTACTGTTGACTCATGTGTGCCATCTGCTGTCGTTTTGGAGTATTCCAGTAAGCTATTTGTTCATTTTGGACCACTCTGTGTGAACAGAAATATGTTCCAGAACCGATCACTTTTTGTTTCTATTGTGTACCATCAAACTACAGTCAAGCCCAAAAGCCCAAGTATCATGTAAACATATATATGTTATACATTTGCCAATGTCATAAATTAGCAAAATGTGTTTTCCCCCTTTTAGGTGCGCAAATTTTAAGGTCTTTTTAAAGCATCAAAGTCAAAGTCAGTTTTATTGTCAATTTCTTCATGCGTACTAGACATACAAAGGAATCGAAATGATGTTTCTCACTGCCCCCTTGCATACATTAAACAGACAATACAGGATAAAACAGACAAGTGCACAAAAACAACATAATCAATATTTTGACAGAATATATACTGTACTCTATAAAAATATACTCTAATTCAGGGTTTCTCAAACTATGGGCCGCGGACCGGCACCGGGCCGCGAGAAGATTACCATCGGGCCGCGGGCCGACCTTGATTGCCTTCTTTTATTTTATAACTTTAACACAACTGTCACTGTAAATCAGATTATGAAGAAGAGCGATGCTGGCTGGCTGGCTCTGCTATCAGTGTCTTTGCGTCACCTACATCGCCCCTCCCACGTTTAATGTTGTAGAATGTTGAAAACTGTTCGAACTCTCTGCCGTCGGCACGTTTGCACTAATCCGTCTTGTCTATCCACACGCATACACGTTTCACCAGACCAATGGCATGTTCAAAGCAAGCTAGTCTTGACTCTTTCTTTGAGAAACTTTCATCTGGCACTGTATATTTACATGACACAGAGGCAAAAACATTGCGCTTTTACTTGCAATTACGACCCTTCATACATTAAATTTGGCTTCATTTCAAGTGATGGTTACCCCTCAAAACCAATTTGTGTCATCTGCCAAACAATGTTCAGCAACGAGGCCTTGAAGCCGCCCAAATAAGCCTGCTGGAAACAAAACACCCAAATCTAAAAGATAAATCGGAAGCTTTTTTTTTTTCAAACGAAAGAGTGACGAATTGGCTACCCAAACGAATATTTTAGTAGCCTAATTTGGCAGTGAAATGAAAAGTTAACCATGGCATCGTACCTGGTTTCGTCCCACATTTCTAAGTGCCAGGCAACTTTTACAATTTGCGAGATGCTAATTATGCCTTTGATACTGCATGTTGTCCGGCTGCCACCTTGGTGCAGGTCATGATAAACTTTTGGAGCTCTCGTGCGATGCTGGTCTGCAGTCTATATTTACTCGACTTTCTCTGTCTGAATTCTGGTCGTCCTGCTGCGATGAATATCCCCAGCAGAGTGAAATGGCAGTGAAAACGCTACCTTTCAATTCAACATACCTCCGCGTATGTATTTTCACATTTGACAAAGACAAAATACCGAAACAGACGCAACTTAGAAAACACGCTCCGAATGTCCTTGTCACCCTGTCTTCCTCGTTTTGACCTGATAGTTGCGAGAAAGCAGGCGGACCCTTCGCATTAGAATTAGGTTTTTCTTTTTCCTGCGATATTTCTGTGGATGACTGGGCCTCTCATTTATTTGAGGTTTATGGTCAGCATGCAGGCTACGTTCAATTCTCCCTTTAAGTTCATACTGGGAATGCAATCTGTAGCCTAAATGGGGCTACAGTCTCTTGTCGGTTTGAGGTTCCAGGCACTGCAGTAGCAGCCTACTTGAAGTTCAAGGGTAGTTATAACAAAAAAATCTAAACAAAAACAAAAAGTGAAAAAAGAGACGTGATAATAGGTATTACTACTGCTACTTCTAACAATAGACCTAATAGTAATAATAATAGTTGTAGTACATGTAATGACAAAAGTCAAATTATTAGGCCTACGTATCTGTAACTAGCACAATAATCTCAAGCTGTTAGGTCTCCTTGTTTAATAATAACCTACATTAGTTTAGACCTGTAATAATAATAATAATAATAATTATTATTATAATAATAATAATTATTATTATTATACTAATGATGATAATGGCAGCATTAATAATAGTAAACTATCTATCCATCTACCTATCTAAGGGCGCCCATGGCGGCGGGCATTGGGCGGGTGTTCAGGGGGCGTGCAGAGGCCTATGCAGGGCCTTGGAACACCAAGGCCTAATATCACAGGGCCCCAGAGCAAAAAAGTTTGAGAAACCCTGCTCTAATTCACTCTAATCCCTATTCTTACCACTAGAAACAGACAGGTAGACAAACAAGACAAGACAGACAGAACAAGTGTACAGCTACAGTAGAAAACATGTCCTAACTCCTAGACACAGTATGTGCTGTTTTTGAGGATTTCTCCTGGTCCGGGAGATCCAACACACGACAGACAAAACAACGCAGTGTGTGCTGCGCCGTGTGTACTAAACAGACTTGAAGATGTGTGCAAAGTCAAATAATGGCATCAGTGTTTTTCAGTGCAAAATCAAAATGAGAGTAGCAGCATATAAGTATAATATGGTAAATGATAAGTAAGGTAGCAGCCTAGCAGCAAGTTGTGCAAATTGCATACTGTAGGTCAGTGGTAGTCTTTTCTTTGAGTCAGAGTATTTCAGAGTCAGGTCTGTTTACTCGGGGGCTGGGATGGGGGCAGAGATGGGGGAAGAGTTCAGCAGCCTAACAGCTTGGTGGGTAAAGATGTTTATGAGTCTGATGGTACGGGAGCAGAGGCTTCTGTACCTTCTACCTGAGGGCAAGAGGCTGAACAGCTTGTGTGCCGGGTGACTGACATCACCCACAAGCATACTTGACATATTGATTGGTATCTTCAGTTCAGGTATATAAATGTAATTTTATCATCTTTCCCGAATTGTGCCAGGCCCCCTATCTTAAAACTTGCACCATCTCGCAGCTGTCGAGAAGTCTGGCTAGGCACAACATCAGGGTTGTTAAGAGGGCCCCTACTTTCCCATATGGCAGAGCCACTTGTTTGTGGTGTTTTCAGCCGAGTCCTTTTTTTAGTTGGTGCAGATTCCCTGACCAAATGCAATTGGGTTGTGATAGCTGCATGTTGTGCCAGGACTCATAAAGACACTTTTTAATCAGAATCAGAATCAGTTTTATTGGCCAAGTATACTTGCATATAAGGAATTTGACTCCGGTAGGTGGTAGGCTCTCTAGCCCTGTTGTTCCCTGGGCCAGGATGGACAAGGCAGGATAGATAATAATAATAATAATAATAATAATAATAATAATAATAATATAAATGAATGGGAAAGATGCCATCACATATAATGCCACAGAGGTCAATAATCCAAAATATAACCCAGAAGTAAATTATGAGTATTTACCTGCTATAAGGGTGTTCTTGAGTTCCTGATGCTGACGTTTTTTTTGTGTACTTGATTGTGTTTACAGGTGTAATGACAATCTCACCTTGCACCCTGAGAGAATGTGTTAGGTTTCGGGTTAAAGCAGGGCTAAGCAACGTTCTGTTTTTTTCTCTCACAAGCTCCCTCTAACCGCTGTATTGCATTGTATTGCACTGCATTCTATTGGAGGTGGTCCGCGCTGCTGAACATTGCAAGTGCTTTATCTACCGCTATAGGCCACAGTGGCGCATTCTACACCGTTCGTTCGCCGTGTAATGACTAACAGTATGAAACGGATTAATTAAATGAAAAATGTTGCATAGTGGGCCTTTAATGTTAGCTGGTTTAGCTGGTGCTAAGCTGGTGCACAGCTGGTGCACAGGGGGATATGGTGGATCTTTACTCCATGCTATGGTGTGATCAAGACATCCAGCAGACCTGGGGTGCCTGCTTTTTGGACTGTTGTATTTCTGTTGCATTTCTGGTTTCTCACCAGATATGTGGACATTCTCTGAGCTATGCCACCAGCATGCATCCACCTATAGCCTTCATATGCCTGGTGAGTGATGAGGTCTCTGTTTTTTGCTATTGACACTGACTAAAGACATATAGGTTGTTACCGCTGGCAATTATTTTAAGTTACTTCATCCTCCATACTCATTTTCCTTTATATTTGGACCTATTTACCTTACCTGATGTAAATGTTCTCTTCAGAACAGAATGTTGTAAATGTTCTCTTGACTTCAGAAGGCTCCATTTTGTAGGCCTAGTACACCACTGCCCTGTGTTGTTTGATGCTTTTCTTGGCAACCTTTCTTACAATCACAGTTAGATTTGTTACTTTAGTATGATGTGATGATCACTGCATTGGTTTATTTAAAATTAAAATAGCATTACAAGCATCACAAGTCTGACCTAACCCGCCCGAGTATGTGCTGGGAAATTGTGTCCCAGATGTAAACCAGATATTAGAGGTCATCTCCAACTTGCCTGCCCTGATATTATGACCCTGTATAGGAAGGAGACAGAGAAAGTGGTTTCAAGGATGGAGATGATCTTGGGTGATGGAGTACAGTGAACACTGGGAAAAATACTTCAGTTGGCTTACACAAGCTCCTAACTGAAAGGAGAAAGGACTTTTAAAAGGACTTTTATGTGTTCCAACCGGAAGTTACTCGTCTAGACGGGAACTATCCGATGAACACAAGAATTCTGCTGTGAAGATGGCGTCCGAGAAATCAGGTTAGTGTGCGAAAAGGGCCTGCTTTTTGACAGAATTCAATGGCCTTGTGTTTTATTTGAAGATTAATAGCTAAAATCCATCATCTACTAATGTTATGTAAGTCTATGTACAGCCATCCAGTCAACCTTTGAAATTAAAGAGTGGAAGTTTGAGTGCAATGCTATTATCGTTATCCTGCTAGCGGCAAAAGCTATGATACCTCGTTGCCGAAAGTTAGTCTTTTACCGGCAGAAAAGTATACTTCAATGTCACTTTGAAGTTGGACAGTATTCGTTTTAATCATTTATGATAGGTGGTATTGACCCGTTGCTATGGTAGTTCCTACCAACAATGTG
This sequence comes from Limnothrissa miodon, assembly GCA_017657215.1. Lineage (NCBI taxonomy): Eukaryota > Metazoa > Chordata > Actinopteri > Clupeiformes > Clupeidae > Limnothrissa > Limnothrissa miodon. The sequence continues at coordinate 647,267 of JAGFZM010001635.1, forward strand.
TTCATCCTTAATGTTAACACAGCGTTGTTCATTTAACGTACTACTTTGGCTAATGTTAGCTCATTTGATTGACGTTAACAGGCTATTCAGGTGACTGTAAATTAACAAGTTAAATATATTTGTATTAATTAGTATATTGACTTTAACGAACAAACCCACATTGATCCTATGTTCCGTGGTAACGTTAGAATTAACAGCTGGTAAATTTAGTGGCATCTATTAAACTTGCGACTCATTAACGTTAGGTATTGTCCGTTGATGTAAGCGGATTGTTTAATAGATGCTCTGACCAGACGTTATTTTTTAGAGATGTTTGGGGTGAGAAACGATTTAACGTTAGGGTCGCTGGCGGATGTCCCTTTCCTTTGGTTTAAAATTAGACAGCCTTGGCCTCCGGTAAAGTCGTTGACTAGAATGGGAGGGCCATCCAAACAGCATTTCATGAGGGCATTATAAAAATGTATTTAAAAGGTGTGATGTCATTGACGGCAGTCGCCAGTAACTTTCGATCGGAACTGACTTGACATTACCTGACGTCTGCGTTTATTTTATATAGGAGTTAGTTTTTATTTACATTGTTCACTCGTGTTACTTCTTTGATATTGTGCAGTTAAGTTCGTGTTCTATCAGTCTGTCTGGCAAGTTTTCTTGGTGCTTTGAGCAGTGTTGTGCATCTAGCGAACTACTTTCCTCGTGGGGGTAACGTTATAGTAATCCTTTGGTAGGTAGCCAAATAGTATCTCACAGAAGTAAGGACACACTCACAATTTTTGTAAATACTCTGTAGTAATATCTCATAAAACAACACCATTTAATTAAATTGTAATAAAACGTGCTTGTATAGCAGTATACATATAAAGATTTCTTCTGAAAACGACTCAAAATAGAGCAATTACTGTCTAAACAACTGCCACCCCCCTGTCTTAACCCAAATGAATTAGAAATTTACTTGAACTGTGAATGTTTTTACTGGAATCCTCTACCATTCCTTCATGATGTTAGCCACCTTTCTCTCCTTCACCTTTTGCTGAAGGAAGTGCCACTGGGTGCTCAAATGGGTTTAAGTACTTGGCCAGTCCATCACCCTTACCAGACATGCATTTAGCCCAGTTGAAGAAAGGGAACCGTACTAGCAGCACACATGCATCCCGAGACCAGCTGCATTGCTTGACTAGGCACACATCCTGGACACTATCTCAGCCAAAAAAGTTGATCTTGATCTTATGTGCTAAAGACAAGCTGTTCTGTAATATGGATTACTTGAACCATTGACTGAATGGAAGCATTTCCTTTGATCTTATGAGACCACATAATCATGGTGAAAAGATAATCAGATGGTGAAAAGATAAAACTGAATTTGGCAAAAAAAGAGGGGGTGGGGATGTTTATATGAGTTTGGATGTTTATTCAACTATTCTAGGGTTGTAACTGCTTTTATGGCCAATCAAGAGCATAGGGTATTACGGTGGAAATATTAAAACTCCTTCTACATTTGCTTTCCAGGTACTTCAGAGTGGATTCAGTTCTTCAAAGATGCTGGGATCCCACCTAGCCTGGCTGTCACCTATGCAGTGTCTTTTGTGGATAACCGGTAAGTAACATTTTTCTCATCACATCTGTCCAGTTTTTTTTTTGTGCCAAACTAAATGTCTGGTTTATCAATACAGGATACAGAAGAACATGCTCATGGATCTCAGCAAAGATATCATGATGGATCTAGGGATCACAGTCATTGGGGATATAATTGCCATTCTTAAACATGCTAAAGTGGTCTACAGGCAGGTAAGACGACTTACCAAACTGAACTGATATTTTGTCTAGACAGGATATGGCAGTAAAATTAAATTAGCAATTTGTGTGGCAATTTGTGACTGTCCTCTGCATTTTCCCCTTTGGAAAAATGCACTCTGTTCTGACCATGTTCTCTGCCACATTTGTGAGATCTGAATATTATTGTGGTGATGCAATTGCTGCAGACCCTGGTGGTGTGGATAGGGGAGTCAAAGTCACTCATTATGGTACCTGATGTCATCCATATAGAGAAAATGGCTGATGGTTGCTCATTTTTTGCTGTCTATAGTTATCAGTGGCTCGGGGGGTTTAAGCGGATGCAGAAAACTAGTGGATACAGAGCATCTACTTGGTACACACCACACTTGGTGACAGTTGGCACTGGTCTCTAAGCTTGCAACAAATAGGCCAACAACTTTTCAACATCAATAAAAATAGGATATTAAAAATTTTTTACTAAATGTTACTAAACAAGCCACCATACGGAAAAATTAATCATGAAAGCCCACAAACTAGGTGACATGGGACCTCTATTGACATTCAATTTTTTTGGATTTGAAAGCTTCAAACTAGCTACATCAATACTTTTTTTTGTATAGACACTAAAAAATACATTGAAATGTTAAATGTCTTGAACAAACAGTATGTCACTATTTTGTGTATTAATTAATAAAAAAATTGTTGACTGGAGGGCAAAAGTGTCAGCAATGCTAGCACATATCCTCACCACCATTAAGCTTGTAGTTGTTAGTCATGTCACGTAATGCCATGTAAGCTGGATAGAACTTCATTTGTAGTGCCTCATTCTTTACTAATTAGCAAAAACATCCTGAAGGAAACATCTGGTTTCGCAGATGATGTATCCCATTTGTCCAGTATGTGATTGGGAGGAACAGCTTGCCTGTGGAAAAGATGCATCATAGTGCTACATTCAGAGGAAAACATTCATAACTGAATCTTGTTTCTTGTTTTTTCAGTATTTTCACACCAAGAGCTACTAAAACTGTAAATAAGTCGGCCTAAACATACTCCGAAAGGATCACTGTCAATGTTTCTTTCCTTGTAATCATGCCTGTCATTTACAGTTACACACATCATCGATTAATTTCCACAAATTTCAGCAGCCTCTAGTTACTCCAACGCTTTTGTTGTTGTTTTCTGTGACTGGATTTATGGTACATAGTTCTGTCATGAAACTTTATTTTTTTAATGCCATTTGGCTTATGTTATCAACAATCCTATGGCACTCAGAATTGTATTGTTTTAAATCGGGGACACTCAGGATAGCTTTGTTCTTAACCTTCATCTTAAGTTTCCATTGAAGTGTACTGGAAGTGTGAGGAACGTACACAGGCATTCCTAAGGCTATGAAATGTGAAGTGAGTAACAATTTTTTTTTGTTTCTGTTGCTTTTCCTCTTAAAGGACATGTGCAAGATGGCCACTGAGGCTATTAACTCTGGACAGACCAGTGTTCAGGCTGAGCTAAGACGTACTGCAAACACTCGTGAGTCTATTTCTTTTGCCTGTATGAGTGACAGAGAAAGATAGACGCTGTCATGTACATGACTAATAGACCTCATTTAAAGAAAGGGGCCCACTCATCAGACCTAGCATATAAATAGAATCCCTTTGCACCCTTTTCTCCTCTCTGAACAGCTGCCACACGCATGATTGCCAGCGCTCTGAGCAGGGATTCGCCCCCAAGTACACCCGCCCAGTGGCCTGAGAACCGGCTCTCTGTGACTGTGTCCAACAAGGGTGCTAAAGCAGGTAAGGCTAGGAGGACGCTTGTTCGGATCTGTCAGTTCTGTTAGACTAGCTCATTGTTTTAACTATTATTACTAATATACTACAGTGTCAAAACCACCGTACAAGAAACAAAAAGAGAGCCCTTTCAGCCTGTGTTTTGGGAATCAGGGTCAGGGATGACCATAGCTATACAACAACATGACACATTCACCATATTTATTTACAAGTAAAAGCAAAAAACTATGCTAGGGAGTTTTTTCTTGCCCCTGTTGCTCATTGGAGCTCTTTGCGTTAAGTGCTTTGTGCCATGCCTTTTGTAAAAAATGTGCTATACAAATAAAATTGAATTGAATTTAAACATTAGTAAATGTTGTGTTTGTTTTTTCCTCAGTAGCATCGAGTGAGTCAGCGGAAGGAGGGAACGGCCTACCAGTGAAGCGACGGCGTGTCACTGCAGAAATGGAGGGCAAGTATATCATAAACATGCCAAAGGGAACAACCCCACGCACACGACGCATCCTTGCCCAACAAGCCAAGAAAGGTACAATCCTTTCCTTGAGAGTATGAACGCAGACTTGATCTGAAAAGACACTGACGTCAACAAACTAACCTACTGATGTCAACATACAGATCCATTAACCAAATTTCATTTCCACACATTGATGTCTGTCTGTGTTAGTGGAATTTGAGTAGATGGCGGAATGTTTGAATCATTGTCTGCCTTTGATTCTTTTTCTACACAGAGAAGAGCTTGAAGCGTACTTCTGTGTTTGAGAGACTTGGGGCAGAGTCAAAGGCAGACACTACCTCCACAGCTGCTGCCAAGGTAAATCAAGTAAACTCACAGGTAGTGGATAGAGAAAGGCTATTCTTTCACCAATTACCTTTGCACACATCACATTAGTCTTGCAGATATATCTGCAAAAATAGCAGATCTATAATTTTAGATAACCAATGTTTATCTTGTCCATCACTCACAACCTCTTCCCCATCTAGCCCACGGGTGTTTTCAGCCGACTGGGAGGTGGTCAGGAGGAGGCTGGCTGGAAGGATGGACCTAAACCAGCTGCTGAGGACGATAGCGATGGCGAAGGCTCCGTACTCCAGTATGCGGGCGTACTCAAGCGACCTCACCCATCGACCAAGAAGGAACCGTCTGTTACCAAAATGGCCCCTGCTAAACCGGCCTCACTGACTCTTAGAAGGCTTGGCAAGAAAGTGAAGTTGCCCCCCACTGAATCCTCTCCTCCACTCCCTTCATCTACCTCCGCTCATGAAGGGGCTCCCAAACCAAGCATACTACAGAGACTGGGAAAGGCCCCAAAAAGTGGCTCTGTTTCTCTCAGTACCTCAGCCAAACCGCTGCACTCTGACGCTCTGCCCTTGGCTAGCCCAAAAGTCAGCAGCAGCACAAGTGCTGCAGGCCCTGCAGACTGCCCTAGTGCCCAGATGGATGCCACTGTGGTCAGTGTTTTCAAAAGGCTAGGCGCCAAGAAGAACTAAGTTTACATATCAAACAAAAATAAAATACTCTTAACTATTCCTCCACAACCCCCACTCACCTCATGTGACACAAAAAGGACACATTTTGGGGGAGTATAAGTTGTTTTTTCCAACATTCACTTGCTAGAAATTCATTCAGGTTGAACTTGACTGACTTAGTTGAAGGTGTTAAGATATGTAGTAAAATTTTATAAAATGGTGATGGTGGTTTGTTTTACAACCCTTTATACAGGCAACATGGTAATATAATTTTCAAATCTATCCTTTAATTGGGTCAAGTTTGCATACTTAATTGCACATGATTTCTAAAATAAGTCATTATTGCCTGCACCATTCCCCCTTACTGTCCCTATGCTTGCTTCTAAAGCATGTCATATGCTAGACCCTATTGTATCCCTCCGTTCTGAAACTATTTGATTAATTTGCATCCACTCCATATGGACTAACTGGTTAATTTGTGTGGAATAGAGCTCAACACATTTGTTATTTTCACACTAAGTGCTAAGACTGCATGCATTTTTTTTTCAATTGCCATCCATGCACCAATCTAGACCAATCTGCTCTAGTGCTACTTTCAAAGGGTTTCCTATGATTTCTGAGTTTAGTCTGTCAGTTAAATGTGCTAATCTTGTCTAACACCTAAATACAGTTTTTTCACTCTTATATAATGTGGCCAATATAATTATTTTAGATGGCACAATGGATCTACAGCAAGAGACTAGATAGGCAACTTTGTAAGTCTCTATTTCAATTGCACAAACATGAAAGAACAACATATTTGAGAACAGAAAACTGGATAGCCCTGTTTGGTCCTGGTTTCTGACACATCCTGGTGCCTTCATACCTTAGTCCTGCCCCCATATTTATTTATTAGTAGGCCTCAACCTTGAGAATCCATTGACATGTCAACCACCTATTTTATAAAGAACAGAATTAGTCTGTACCATAATTTTAAGTATGATGCAAATTGCTGAGGAGGTCATTTTTGGCATTTGACATTTTTTTTGTTCCTTTCAATGTTTTAGGACTACTTTCTTTTGGCACCTTTATTGTATTCTTTTTGCACCAATTTGCTGTGACCTTTCACTGTTCTCAGTATGTCTAACTGGGAAAGGAAGGGAAGGAAAGAAGCCACCAGAAAGCACTAGCTTCTGTTGTTGTTCTAGATAGTGCTGTTAAAGAATACGTTATGGGTTAACATGTTTTTATTTTATTTCAATGTTTTTATTCTATTGGTAGACTTTCAGCCATATTTTGAAATGTTAAAAGAAAATTCTGTGGCAGTGTTTTTGGTATTTTATAAAGAAAAATCATGTATCAAAACTCCTTGTGTAAATTGTAAATAAAATCTGCCCTGGCTTTTTTGTAAAGGTGTCTCATTTTTTTCATCTGACGTTTCTTTTGACACACGAGGTTATGTGTAGGTTTTTATCAAGAGATGATGCATCTCATTATCTACTTGTACCAGACTACTATGCTTGCAAAATGGCTGTTCATGTCAGGGGAAATCCACAGGGTTCAGTTTCTTAGTAACCAATGGTCTCAGAGAGTATGCTGGTTTGTTGTTGTCAAAGGACTTTTTTTTGTTGTTATTGCAAGCCTTCAGTTGTCTAGTCCCTAACCTGTAGGCTTGCATCCATTTCTTTCATTACATGTCCAGATACAGACATCATTGGTCAGACTGTCATCATTCGGTGATGCTTGCCCTCAGTGTTTCTTACATCTCCACCTTCTCCTCTTCTGTTTCAGCATAGAGAAGTATAGTAATCTAACTGTGGTTTGATAAAGGCATCCGACAGAAAAAGATTCATTTGACAATGGTTCTAAATTTATAATAAATATTTACATCAGCTGATCTGTTTGTCAACGCAGAATTCAGAGTCAAGGATAACACCCTGGTCCCCTGTGTTGAGACTTAACATGGGGTGAGATATCGTTTTCTAAGGAGCTTAGTGATTTGAGGAGGCCAAAAATAGTAACTTTGGTTTAATCATTACTTAATTGTACAACATTATTTGGACCATGACATAATGTCATAGAAGCAGTCAACAAGGTATAACAAGGAATCATCAGTGTAAAAGTTTAATGTTGCCTAAATTGTAGCACAGAGCAGGTTGACCCCAAGACCCCAATAAGAGATTGTGTGGAGGAGTTCTGTTTGTCATGTAAGTGGTGAACCAGTAATACTCACCCAGTGTTTATGGATTATCCAGGGCCAAGGAGCACAACTGTATGCACTCGTTGTGGTTTTACCTTTCTTGTTAATAACTCTGTATATAGCCGACCTGGGAATCTTGGGTCAAGCCTATTCCTACGCATCCATTAGGTCACTGTTTTCCTAAATAGATTTTGGATTATGTCCAAAGTGGAATAGGTCTATTTCACAATTTTTCAAAATTTACATGTATGATATTCACACCAAGTCAAACAAAAGATAGGATAACAGTCAGCTTTATTAGGCCTACAGACTAAAAGAATTTGACGGAGCCAGGTAATTGTTACCAAATGGAAATTGAGCTCAAATCAGCAACGTTTTTATATTTCTTAAACAAACCCTTATTGTCGGCTACAGCCATATAAAACAATTTGCAATTAATACAACTGTAGTTAGCAAAAAACATAACATAACAGCACAACAGCTAGATATGCAAAAAGGTAGCTGCTGTCTAGGCCTATTTTTGAAACCGATTAAGGTTGTTGTAGGCTACCGTGGTTGCTGCTAGGATGGGTTCCATAATAGCTGTGTGTAGTTTAATTATGTAAATTCCAAAGTCTTACTCAGTTTTCATCAGAGCTATTTACCAAGCTTCAGATTACCGTGCCTACATTGGCTACCCAAATCCAAGCAGTTGAGGTCAGGGGAAAAGGAGAATTAATGGTTGTAAACATTTTCGTCAGGCTATGAATTGTTTTTCGACACAGAAAGGCTATAGGCCTATAACCCACAGTAGACATAAAATATGTTGAGTAGCGGTTAAAGCCTACCCGTTAGCACTATGAAACTAAACACATCGGAAAATAACCGAGCTAATCTCAAAATAATCACAGCATTGAAAACGGACAGATCGTGATGCGACGAATCCTCTCTTCCCATAATGCCGTGCAAGCAAGTCTATTTGAGCTGTCTGTGGTGCTGAAGCTGCGCGTGCCGGTGGCTCGAGAGCAAACTCAACACAATCGCGTGATCTATCCTCAGTCCTCCAGCATCCTTCTCGAAAAGCCATCACACCGAGGCTAAGAGGACAAAAGAGCCCCAGGTAATGTTTTGATGTAGGTTTATAACTAAAATATGTATATTTTTTATTTGCTGTCGTTTAGTTGGGTGGGGGTTTAGATGTATTTGCTGTTTCCGTGTCTCATTGTCGGTAATTTTCTCCATCACCACTGGGTCTCAACCTTTATGCACAGCCCGCTTCTACAGTGCTACAAGAGACAACAGTTGTGGGCCTAGGTCTCTGACCAGCATGGCATTTCTGGGTACCTTCTACTGAACGATATGGAGTCCAAACAACACTCGATTAAAAGCTTGAAAAGCTATCCAGAGGCTGGCGGCCGGAGTCTAGCAGCGGCTGCAGGTGGAGACGGAGGAGGAGGCTATCGTGTCGTTACGGCGGAGATGGAGATGGAGACCAAAATACAAAAAGCCATTGACTTCAAATTGGAGGGCCATCGTTGTTACAAAGAGAAAAAATTTCGGGAAGCTATCGGGAAGTATCACAGGGCTTTACTTCAGCTGAAAGGAGTTCATGTTGTCGATGGGACCACGGGATCCGAGGTCAGTCTGCTGAACCAAGCCGCAGCCAAGCTAACAGAGGAACAGCGGAAAGCTGTGGAAAGCACGGAGATCGAATGCTATGATAGTCTGACAGGTGAGTTTTCTCAGTGCTTTTCCTGAGCTCATTGGGTTTCGAAGAGACCAAATCTCCTCTAGCGCCAGTGATAAGCCACAGATAAACGGCCACTTTTCCTTCATGCGATGTGGAGGCCTGGTAAGTGTATTTTAGGCTAGCCTTTGTCAAAATACTGTCTTCGTCCGATGTAGGCCTGGTCTCCACTTTGCCTGCATTAACAGTGACCTAGTCTACACAAATAGGAATATCACCTCATTATGTTTCTCTTCTTCCCTCAACCCTAAATGCAAATCTCCACATCTATAGGTAGGCTTAAATAGCCTAGCGTTGAGATGCGCCCAAATTTATTGATCTTTTTGGAGAGAGGGGGAAAAACAGACAACTTACATTACATCATCCTCGGCCTATGGTCATTATAGAGCTTTAGCCATATGATAAACTACTGATGGCTGTAGCTAAATATTGTGTAGGCCTACAATCTAAACCTGCAAACAATCCCACTTGTAGGCTAATCATAACTGTTATTATTGCAGTGATATAGGTCTTCACAAAATTCCGTAATGTTTACAGCTCCATGTAAATATTATTTTAGGCCTAGGCCTAATGCTGCCCTATGTGTGAATCTTACATTTCAATTATACACACCAAAGTTAAAAATGAAAATCCTATATTTGAAATATTTTTTGTTGTTGTTGAGATCAGATGCTCACCTGTCAGTTTGTGTAAAAAGGTTTCAGAATGTCATTCTGGCAAATATATTGCATAAAATCTTAATTTACCGCTAGTTTTGGAGTATGCCTGATTTTAGGGCTATGACAGAATAATAAATTTTCAAAGGGTGAGAATAAGTTCAAATCCAGTTGTGCGTTTGTAAGATTAAACAGACTTTCTGTCTGGCACAAACTCTATGTCTGGAACAAATTCCATGAAGTGATCCTTTTAAAGTGGCAATAATTATGCTTTTCTGTGCATAGCTATGGATATCAGATACTACCGTGAACCTCTACAAGCATCTCTGGCTAATGACTTTACGGATCACTGATCTGAAACCAGTGCAACACTTTTTATTATGTTGTTGTGACAATAACATCAACGACCCAGATGTATTGCTTATGTATGGGCCTATTTCTGGCCCATGAAAAAAAACAACACACATTTGTTTTTGGTCAGACAACCAAATTTGTAGTATGTTTATCTGCTAGAATCTCTGAAGTGTTCCCAATTTGGCGGGTGCCATGGTTCAGTGGGCTAAGCCAACATTTTTTTTAGCCCCAGTTCAAACAGGGTATTTGCTACCACTGAGAATGCAACAAAGAGGCTCTTAGAGCAGTGTTGTTGACTATTTTTTATATAAAATGATTTGGTTCCAGAAGGTCTTTCACAGTTTCATCCATAAACCTTGTTAGCAGAAGTTGCTTCAATTTATGTTTGTCTGTTGGATGAGAAATGGCTGTCTCTAAAGTCAATAATACAACTAAAATAGATTACGTTCTAGAACTGCATTGTTATCAGGACAGTTTGTAGTGTAGGATGCTTCATCTACACTTATCTGTCTGTTAAGAACTACATGCCTGTGATATTAGGGCAGCACTACAAAAAATAATGGCTCGTATTTGTCTGCAACAATGCTATTTAATTCAGATTTAAATTTTGATGATTTAGAAAAAAAAATATAGCAACTGATTGAATTCAACTCTGTTCTTGGTCCTGATTCTGATGGAGTTTGGGCAGGAATTAATCCCACATTTTGTAACTATGTCTAAATAAAATAGTGGATCACATTTTTTTAGTGTAGATTGTAAGTTATTGCATGTGTCACAACAGGAGGCATTTGGGATAGAAAGCTTGTTTTTAATTGGATAGTAGCATATGTCATCTGACCATGTCTGTGCCTATGCTACTTGTTGAGGGTGCAATGGCTTATCCCTCCTCTGCCAGCTTTTACGTTCTGACTCTCCCTTTGGCCTTGTGCTGCTGTGATCTCAGCATTTGTGACATGAGCTATGAGCTGATCTTATCAGAGCATAATTTGGACAGACGCTCCTCAGCTACGCCCTTGGCCCGACTGGAATCCAATAGAGTAGACTCAGACCATCATGGACCCAGTGAATGTGTGCTGGCGGCGCCAGGCTATCTCAGATTGGTCATCATGGTGGGGAAAATGGGAGTGCCAGGTCCACAGATGGTAAGGCTCAACCATGGGAGTTGGTGTATTTTCTACAGTATGATGCTGTAGTATAGATGAGTGCTCTTGCATCAGTAATGAATGCAAATACAGTATTTGAGCCATTTGTTCTGAGGTATATTATGTCCTGTGTTAAAAGTGGCGTTTAGAGGTTCCCTGTTTGTGTTTCTTTGCAGTAAGTTACACAATTCCAGTTCTCTATGCGTATTCAATTGTACCAGTTTCTGTTGAGCACAAAGGCGTCATTCTGTCAAATACATTTTCTATTCTGTAATGGCCTGTGTAACAACCCAATGTTACTGTAAACGTCACAGACCTTTTCTGAACAATAAAACACAGAATAGAATAGAAACAAAACAAAACCAAAAACAATAAGAGTTTATGTGTGATGACATGCAGTGAACCAACAGAAGATGGTTCTGGCTGGATGTGCTTTTTGCAACGTGCAAAGGGCCTTTTATGTTTGCTGCTGAGTCATATACTCAGTAAATACTGCAGATAAGAATATATTTTACTATTCAAGCCTCCTTTGCTTAATAATCTTGTATATGGTATGTAAAATATATAATATAAAATGTAAAATATATATATGCAGGTAGTGTTTCTGGGAAGGATTGTTGTGGTAATACAACTGCTGTAGTATTGCTGCTGCTGCTGCCGCTGCTCCCGTTGGTGCTGAGCTGCTGAGGTCCTGATCAGACTGGTGTGGGGGTGCTTGCGTCAGTGCTGTCTGTCAGGGCTATCTGTGTGCTGGAGGCGCAGGTCCTCCAGGTGTCTCTGTTCATGAGGCAGTCTAGGTCATTCAGGGACAGTCACCCGCCTCACTCCGCTGTGCTGCAGCATGCTCGCGCTAAATGACTGCAGAACAGATGTGTCCTCACCCGCATGCACATACAGTGCTGTGCCATTTGTTAAGTCCAGTTTTTCTTTTCTTTTATCTCGTTTCGTGTTCTGAAACTACTCATACATGTGTCAGATACAGACAGGAAACACACGCTGTGTGCTCTTTACAGTATCTTAGCAATGTCTATGCACAAACACTATACTTTATGCCCTCTTCCCACTTAATAGCTGGGCCATGGGATGATAGCATTTTTAAATGTCTCCCTGCAGCGTCATGTTACAGTGAAACCACTTGCATTAAGTGCCTTCCTCAGACCTCAGTCAGCCTCCTCAATCCTCTTTTTAAAAGGGTTGAAAAATGAGAACACTTCTGTAGATGAACACAACAACAACAACTCTGGCAGACATCTCCACGGTAATGTCTCCTGGTGTGGCATAAGTGTTTGGCACTGTCTTGATTTGAAAATTACCTGGCTCTCAGTACACGTCAACTCAGAAAACATGGGGGGAGAAATCTGCATGCAAAAAAGCAGAAAAACCAGGGCATTTCAGGAAGGTAAACACCAAAATATGCACATTTTCTGCCCCAGCCTAATTTAAACTGCACTTCATTAACTGCGGCTCGGTCACGTCAGGAGGAGCAATGAAGGGTAAAATTATAGAGGCTAAATCTGCTACACACTAATTGTCAATGGAGGAGGACAGGAGGTCGTGCTCTTTTTAAAATATACCAGTGGAGCAATATGTTCCTCTTGAGAACATGTTGTAAAAGATGGAAAAGTTTTTGTATGTAACTGCATGATAGACGTTGGCAATGTGAAATTTGGAAGAGGTCTACAGAGGTCTACTGCACTCTACTACAATCCTCTATGTATCAGATTTCATTTTAGTAAACAAAGACTGCCCAAACTACTGGCGTCTGTAGTTCTGATTGACAACTGTATTTCCTAGAATTTTGAAACTTAATTTTACAGTAATGCAGTCCCTTAGTTGACGCATATTACGAGTAATAAGAGAAGTACAGAGTTGCCTGGATTCAATCATTTGTTAAAGGGATTTTGGGGTGGGGTTAGGGATGTGATATCTTTTCTGGTAAACATGCTTAAGTGCTGAATGTTTGTGCAGACCTGTTTTTATTGATTTTTTAATACTCTGGCCATAAACACATAAACCCATTTAAAGCATTGTAACCATGGAGAACTCAATTATTAAGGCTATTGCTGCACCACATACAAAAGACAAGAAAAAAGGCTATACAATTGAAAAATGCATTTCTCATCAAAGTTCATAAAAGCTTATACCAATGTTTGTTTGCCGTGGCTTATTACAGTACAGAGGTGACAGAGTGTACTTGCAGCTGGGTCCAAAAAGCTGGCCTTCCTCTCACTGGCTATCTTAAGAGGTGCTTAAGAGGTGTTTAAACAGTGCCCAACCATCACCTGTTCTCCTGAACAGTGTGTTGATAGTTTTGTCTACTTGAATAAGTATGTTATGTTATGTGGAATATGTCATCATATGTCATCAACTAATCTTTGGTTAAACAAGGTCTACGTATAATAAAAATACTAAATTGAGTCATGGGTCTAAATAGGCATTGGTCTGGAAAGCCAGTGCTACACAACCAGACCCTGACAAAAGTCCCTGTGCCTTATCATCACATTATCTGTCTGCTTGCTCAAGACCAAAGTAGTCTAATAAACACACACACAAGTTAAATAACTAACAGGTGCATTATGCCGGGGCCATGTACTTTTTTGCTCATTCATTATTGGATTTTGGATGTTATATGGGAAATGAAAAAAGGCTTGTAATATGAATTTGTACAGGTAGTCTATTATTTCTTATAAGCTAAAGCAATGATTGTATGTCTTTTTAGGAGTTACTATAAAATAAAATACTAAAAAATAAAAAAACTGGCGTTCTGAATTATGATTTGTGACCTTTTTGGAAGTTAGCAACTCTTTTGGGCGAACTGGGCATTGCATGGGTTTCTTTTGATACTGTCAACCGCATCACATGGGGCGTTTAAGCATATTTAGCCAAAATATTGCGAAGGCATTGTTTGATACTCACCTGCATCACATCGCGTGTTTATTTAGACATGTCGCGAAGGCATGCAACACATACAGATATTTCACAGCATCTAAGGAGGACACGTTAGGCTATGCGTGTCCTAAGATTGGGCCTAGGCTACGTGATGTTCACAAGCGAGTGCACAGTTGGAAATCGCTTTTTCTTCAGCAGTTCAATTGAACAGCGTCCACGTTTGGCTTCAACATTCGGTCCTCTTCAACTACTAAAGAAACGGCTATTTCCAGCTGAGCATCAGATAGCCTACGCTTGGGTTGTGAATATCACAAGTTCACAGCAGCCACGTCCTGCGCCAATGTCTTGAAGGTGCTATGAAATGCCTGCATGCGTTGTATGCCTTTGCAACATCACAAACTGTCTGAATATGCCTCTAAAGACGCCGTGTTGACAGTAGGGCCTATCAACACAAACCCATATGCAGGGCAATGCCTTGTCCACCCACAAGAGATGGCCTCCTAACCTCCAAGCAGGTCACAAGTCCAAAATAGACAATCAGCCTAATTCAAAACGGCAGTTTTTTTAGTAGGTATTTCATTTCCATGTGACATCCAAAATCCAATAATGAATGAACGAAAAAGAACACGGACCGGGGTCTGCTTATTTTTTTTTATTTTTTGACAAATATCAGTAATCAGCAACATTGTTTTTTTTTTTTTTTTTCATGTTTTCATTTCACCTGATCATGAAAGAATGGTTTTTGATAGATGGTAAGAGTGAATAGATGAAAGGAGATGGTATATTTTTGGGATTGATGGTAAAATATTATTAAGAGCCAATAAAAGATGAAAGGAGCTAGTACATTTTTGCTGATGTTTTCTCACCTTATGTTGCAAAGACATATCCAAATTCTGTCAGCCAATGCTGTGTGACACCTCAGACAAAAACACATCAGCAAAATGAATGCAAAACAAGGGCGTAGGTTTGGTCTCAGCTTTGGTAGGGACAATCCCCCCCCTCCCCCCCCTTCTTTGGCTACTTTTGCATCTGTATTATGTTGTATCTATTCTGAAATCGACTTTCAAATAATGACAGTAATACAATAGGCTACCTATTAGGCTATATAGGCTATAAATATTAGCTAGTACCTACAGTAATTGTGAAAAGACTAAATTATGAATTTGACTCCGTTTGAACCCTCTCTGCTTTAACAGTCAGTTTGCTTTAACTTTAACGTTAGCAATAATAGTTTACAGACTAATATTAACTACAGACAATAGACTACACTAATGACACCAATTAACCAAAGCCTACAAATTTATACCGGTGATGGTTAACATGATATTCGTCTCATCTCTCAGGGTTGGTTTATCATGTAAGCTGCAAATTACACCGTAGGAGGGGCTGTACACTTACTCTCTGGGTGCTAAAACAGTAGACCTTTTTTCTATTTGCGTGGCACTGTAGGCTAACAACAAGGAAGAAAATCGGCCAAAATGATTTTCAATACCAATGTAATAGTGATGATAAGTTTAACACTTTTCTGAGAATAGAGGAAAACGCACCTGCCTGTGGTTTTTTACTTGCTACAATCGCTGTGTTTACCACACTGTAACTAATCAGCCTACCAAATGCATAACGGGAGATGGTTAGCATTTCGCTTTAACTGCATGAATATGACCCACCTGTCATCAACCCAGTACTGTCATCAACCTGATTGCTATCATCATCCAACACCATTCTACGATTTATCACAGTAGGAAGACGGGTGATAACACTTGCTAAACCAATTCTAGGCACTACTTACTGTACTCTCTCTGTGTTGAAATAGGTCCGTATATCTTTTTTTTCTTTTTTGGTGGCATTGTCTAATTCTACAAAGCAGAACAAAATGAGTTTGAATACCAAGGATAAGTTTAACACTTTTCTGAGGACATATAGGTTATCACAGATAACGTTATCAGCACGACCCGTGCTCAAGTCTTGTAGTTGTGAGTGGAACGTGAACCTGCAGGCACGTTTGAGCCAATCATAAGTTCGTTGCTGAAGCTCTGGATTGCTAGCACGTCAAAGAAAAAAAAAACGCCTACAACGTGACTATTGTCTACAACTAATTCTATTGCGTCCGCAAATAAATATGTGAATAAATTCACAATGATATATAAAATAAAATGCAAAATAATGGTAGGGACTATTTTGTCTTTCCAAAATATTGGTTGTGTCCCTATGGTCCCTATGCAAACCTACGTCCATGATGCAAAATGCTGAAAAATGGCAGTGAACAGTATTAATTATGTGGCTGAATCACATGTGATGTACTTCCTCCTTTTAGTGTTGCAAAAAGTTTGCTTTTTAGCATCTCTGAAATTACTTAAGCCTACTGTCATGGGGTTTGTTGTTTAAACTGATCCTTGATCACACTGTTAGGCCAAGCCAAAATGTGAATATGAGACCAGGGTTACCCTGGAACGCCTTTGCTTTCTCTGAGAGTACTTTTCCAACCATGACGTTTCGTTCTGGGATTCATTCTCTTCTTTGTTCCCTTTCAGCTTGCTTGCTGCAGTCAGAGCTGGTGAACTATGAGCGGGTGAAGGAGTACTGTCTTAAGGTTCTGGGACATCAGCAGGACCATTTCAAGGCCATGTATCGTGCCGGTATTGCCTTCTATCACCTGGGCGACTATGATTGTGCCCTACGTTACCTGCGCGATGCCAAGTGCCGTGAGCCCACAGGTGTGTTCAGTAGTTCTGACTGGGATGAGTGCATTTTATCGTGCTTGTTGTTTATAAATGTAAACTTATGGGCTGTGTAAACTATGTATGTGTGAAAAGGCATGCATTGTTTATAAGCTTTAATCATTCATGTTAATTCATTTTGAAATTCCCATCTAATGAGGCGTGTTGAATAGAGCCAAACCTTTTGTATACCATTTATCATAAAAAATCTAATACAGATTAGAAACAAAAACATGAATAAAATGAATCCAGAACAGGTC
Organism: Limnothrissa miodon; assembly: GCA_017657215.1. NCBI lineage: Eukaryota > Metazoa > Chordata > Actinopteri > Clupeiformes > Clupeidae > Limnothrissa > Limnothrissa miodon. Next base: position 664,214 of record JAGFZM010001635.1, read on the forward strand.
AGAACAGTTCAGTACCTATGCTCTCTTTCACTCACAGACACAAATGTCCTGCGGTACATCCAACTGACGGAGATGAAGATGAGCAAGAGTGGACAAAGAGAGAGAGAGAGTGGCAAGGAGGTGCTGGGCTAACGTCTTGGCCATTTCTCTTTCTCTCTCTCTCTCCCCCTGCCGTCCTTTTCTTCCTCCCCTTTCTCCCCAGCCTCCCCTCCGCTCCCTCTGCCCGTCAGCCATCTGAGGCACAGCACTACTTGCAGCTGAACACTTTCAGGGCATCGCCCCTTTATTCTCCCTGCCCATAGAACAACCCAAGTCCCTTGTGGTAAGAAGCCTGTTTTGGTCCCTTTAAAGCCCATTGTTCCCGGTGCTTTCATTTCTTTCCCAGGTACAGACTGGCAAACGAACAACCAACCAACCAACAACTCAACCCCCACAGTGAAGGAGACGACAGAATCAGAGGGAAAGTAGATTACCGACAGAGTAAACAAATCTCAGAATGGCACTGCAACTTAAAAAGACACTCATAATACAGGATTTAGCTTCATGTACAGCGTGTGTGGATGAAAAAAAAGTCATGCTTTTTTTTGAGAGCCAGAAGATATTTGCTGAGGTAGGACCATATTGGGGTCTCTTGCATTATGGCTTGGCTTTGGAAATGAAGGTTATGTGCTGTAACACATATCAAGGCTTTAGTCCCCAATAAGACAAGCTTCAAGAGTCATCATACATAGAGTAATGTATAGCGCTTGATTGTTCCAGTGTCCTCTCATCCTGCTTCTACATAATGGTAAGAAAAAGCATCACTATATATAGTAAACTCTCCTTTTTATCGGTATTCATCTGCCTGCCTTTGTTTGCCTCTCTCTCTCTCTCTCTCTCTCTTTCTTTCTTTTCTGTCTTTTTTCAGACATTAATTAGATCTCGGTTTTTCAACTCTTTGTATTCAAGGGCTAATTCAAATACCTGTCATTTTTCAGCTGTTTCCTCTCTGCTCTATTGATTTGGGGGTTAGCATCATTGGAGTTAACTGATAGTGGTTGAAACAAGTATATGTCTCTTTTCTCTTCCTGTAAGGACAAAAAAAAAATGCTCAAGTACAGTCTCTGTTCTACTGTTATCAGGTGTTTTGTGAACCAGTGTCTTGAATTAGTTGTCCATTTCTGTTAGAGTATATTGTTAGAATGTTAAGCCTGTTCCCCCCTCTTACATTTTTAGGTGGTCCAGTCACAAGCGGGTATTAGCTGATCCCTCATGCTGAATAAACAGCGGAGAGGGGACAGAGACCTGCCTTTTGTTCACAGCTAGGCATAGTTAAAGTACTGCAAACTGGCAGGATGGTTACCATATTTGGGCTGACACAGTAAACCCTCAGAATTGGACTCTGCTACAGACAAGAATGTAGTAAAAAACCTCTTTAGAAATACGGCGGTTGGGGTCAGACTTTTAAAAAAGCAAAGAGGACCATTAATTTCAGTCGTTCTTGAAATAACTTTCAGTGATACGTCACTCATTAAAATCAGGCCATGAGAAGGACAATTCAAGAGCATGTCTTGCTTTTTGAGTGTGCAATATGTGATGTATATGTAAGTTGCAGACATTCATGTTATAGGTTTAGGTTTGGGAAACTTTTGTCAATCATGTTTATGACAGGCAAATTTTGCTGATACTGTCAGTGTCATTAAAATGCTTTTTTTTATTGAATCTGAACAAATCTTGATTTTAAATGGTCTTGGTTGATTCTAAATGGATGTCTCTCAGATGATTTCTATCCTAGTGTTCCCTGCATGTCTACAAATGTTAATCTGGGCATTTTGGAATGGTATGCAGTGGTATTTATTTCTTGTCCTTTGTATCCAGTATTTTTTGGGCTTAAAGGATAAGGTTAATATGCAGCAGTCTGTATCACTAAAACGATACTGAGGTGGTTGTGGATCCACTTATGTTTTTTCTACTGATACTCATACAAGGCAGATACTCAATGGGACTCAAGCCATTGGAAGAAATAGGTTAACAGAAAGACAAGGAATCTGTAAAATAAAGTGACCCCACCCACAATGTAGATGTTTTTTGATAGATGTCATTGATCAATATGAAATCACTGCATTTCAAAATAACTGCGGAAACTAGTTATGGTTCTCTCTGGAATGTCATAAAGAATCCCACAAGCTATAATGTCATTTAAATTGGTTAGTTAGACTGCTGTAGACTATGGTGTGGATTTAGTTCTCTGTCTCTCTCTGTCAAAGAAGACAACAGAGGGAATGCTGTTGTGGAATGAAGAAATCTTAAAAAAAAAAAAAAAAAAAAACACACACACACAGACACATACAAACACACAGAGAGAGAGAGAAATGTCCGTAGTTATTTTGCTGGTGCCTGGTCTCTTGGGCCAATGAATAGGACGTACCAATGTGCTTGCAACTGCAGGAGCCTACTTCAGAATGAGAGCTACCCCATTAATCAAAGTGTGCAGCTCCGATCAAAACAAAAAGCACAAATGCAAGGATATGGATGAGGAAGTAATGTCTTTTTCTTTGATGTCATTTGAGATGTGTGTCTGTCAACGGTCAAAGTAGAAATTTGTGGTTTTGAGAACTGTAAGGAAAGAAATGTAAAAAATAAAAAAGCGGTTGTAGAGAGCTTTACTTTGATTATTGTAATAATATTATACTAAGAGAGTAAAATTCAGATTTGAGGTTAGAACCTCTGTGACAGTAATTCTGGAGATAAACTATATGTGTATGTATGTGGGTGTGTGCTTGTATGTGTGTTGGCTCATTTTTTTTATCATTTATTTTTGGGTATATGTAAACTGCTCCAAGGGTTCGGGTTGGTCTCTGACCTCTACTGGAGAAGGTTTGTAAATGTCCTATATGAAAGAGATGGGAGGAGGCCAAATGAAAAGAGGACATTTTTTCTTATTTCTTGCTTTTACTTTTTATGCTTTTATGGGACTCCTTCCTGGAAATTACCCAGTGGTGGTACATTTGTCATCTTGGATAATGAGTCTGTCCTAAAAGAAAACATATCGTTGGATATTAAGACATTTAAACTGGTTATACTGAACTGCTAGTCCAGGAATGCACTACTGATTGGTATTTGAAAATGATGAATAAAGTTTCAACAAAACCTATGATGTTAAACAGTTGTCATGGATTTCTTTTCTTCATCTGGACATATTAAAACATAATGGCATATTTGAATGGACTCAAATGATTTGAATGGATTCAAAGCATTTGTGTGTTCTATTAGTTGTTTATTAAGCAGACCTTCATGATGGACCATGTGTTTTGACCGTCCACATGCTCGTTTGAGGTTACTGGTATTGCATCTGCACAATAATCAAAAAACAATACAGACCAAAATCTCACATAAAATCTCTCAAACCGAAACAGTTTCAAAATGTTGATGACTGAAGATAATAACTCGTAGAAATGTGTTGTAGAAATGAAACCAGTGTTACCAGTTCCAGGTTGTTGTTTGATTGTTATATTAAATATATAGATTTGTAAATCTATATAGGAAATTCATCCTCTAAATTGATATTCATCAGATTTTATGATAATTTAATCTTGCACTTGTAGAGGGTACTCATGGAGAGGTCACAGTGGATTTCTTGGATTGTGCATGTTATTTTGTATATCTGTTAGTAGACAGATTGAATACTGATGAGAGTAAAGACTAATGAGAACTCCTGAGGTAACAGTTATTTTTAATAAATACCACGGCCGTTCGTCACACTTAAAATACAAGAATGGGCCTAGTTCACTCCTTCACATAGCATCATAGTTTCCAAATATCCATAGTAAACACATACACACACACACACACCAGGCATACAGCGGACAAATACAAACAGAGCCGCATAAAAGTGTATCAGTTTGCCATTTCTAGCTCTGTACATGATCTCCTAACAAAGAGGATGGATGTAGGTATTGCTTCCACTAAACCCCTCAGGGTAACTTCAGTGGCTGATTGTATTCATTGAGGGTTTGTAGTCATTCCAAACCCTTCCCATCCTCATAAAGACATAATAATGGCAGAATGATGAATAATGAGGTTCCCTTATGTAGGAAAATAGCTACAAGTTGGTCATACAAAACAGGTAGTAGAAGTTGATCAGTATTTGGTTCCACAACTCCATATTTATCCACATTTATTTCTCTTCTCACCTGGGCACCTCTCACCAATTCCATTTTCCATGTGCTTTTTCAAAAATGTTTTTTTTCCCCCTCTTCCGTGTGTAATGCTGCGGAGCGCAACAGTTTGAGAGCAGAAGAAATGGAGTTCATATACAGGTACCTGCTTCAGCTGAATGATATAACATACTTAGTGAGAAACAGAGAGAAAGAAGGAGAGGATGCTCAAAACGAATGAATCCAGTGCGCTATTCTACTCACTTGATAGTCACACAAATAAGCATGCGTCCCAACATGTAGGTGCAAATATTCACATTATGTATATTCATAGAAGAAAAATAAGAAGGCCTCTGCACAGTCCAGAAATAGTACAGAGCAGTCCTACTTTGTATTGGTGCAAGAGAGCTTGTGCTTTTAAAATTAGGTTTGAGTATAGGTCCTTTTTTTTTTCAAAATAAAAAAGGTAAAAATTAAATAATTTATATATATATATTGTAATATCTAGAATATCTATAGGTAGACAGCCATGTGAATATATTACACATCAATGTTGATAGTCGTCTGGTTATATTACAGACTGCAATGACAAACATCAGTCAATGCGGCCAAACATCCATTCATTCACACATCCATCCAGTCATGTGCAAACACAGACACACATGCACACACACAAACACAAACACACACACACATTAAATAAATTAAAAAATATGCTCACACAGGAAAGACTCTCACAGTCCTCATCACTGTTGCATAAGATAGCATGAATACGCACCTTGAACCTGAACTGCTAGATTTGGTCAAGTCCACCGGAGTACAGAAAAATAAGAAACAAGCAGGCTAAGGCCCCTTGCAGGATTCCTTTGGGAGGCAGAGACTGAAGGTCTGTGTGTCTGTGCAAGGGCAGGGGAGCTCTAGGAGAAATGCTGTCCGCAGAGGGTGGGCGGCCGGTGCTGGCTGCACAGGGGCAGGGTGCTGTCCTGGCTCTGACCCTCCATGTCCATGTCCAGCAACGTCTGCGGTGCGGCACACACGCTGCTGTCCCCGGAGCCCAGGAGGCTGTCGCTGCTGCTGCCGGGGGACAGGCTTAGGGTCCGTGAAAACGACGACAGCTTCCAGGGATCCTGTCGGGTCCGCGACGAGGCTGTGGGACGGGGCCGGGGGGCAAACTCCAGTGTGGTGGGCCTCTCCAGCGTGGGCACCAGGCTGTCGTGGGGGTGGTGGGGGGCTGTTGCTGGCAGCGGTAGAGGAAGGGGAGGCGCTGGAGTCAGAGGCTTGCGTCGAGGCACTGGCGGGAACAGGTTAGCTGGGTCAGGTAAATGGGGGATCTTCAAAGAGTCACGGGGTCCTGTGTAAAACAAAACATCAAGGTGTAAACTACAATTCTAAGTTGAAGTCAGTCAAAATAATGAAAGTGAATAAAAGTGAAAATTATGCCCAGTTGGATGATCTATTATGATCAGTTTGACATAAGTTGTAAATTTAAATTAACAGCAGTCAGTCAATGTATATGTTTTGCTGTCCAAGTGCGTACTTACACTTGGTACAATTCACCCGCACGGTTGTCTCTGGTCGCTGGTCTGTACTCACACTGCATATATTGAACTGTACTTAGGCTGTGCTCCGGAATCTTTACATTTAGCGTCTTTTGTTACTATAACAACCTGGCAGTCCAAATATTCTCTGAGATGCCTGGGTATGCTTGCAATCACACTACATACATACCATGCCCGAGTCTCTCCCAAATGTACTAGAGTACCGTACCCTGGTACGGAACACAGTGATCACACTGGTAAAACGAACCGGTCAAGTACACAGTACACAGGTCAAGTGTACTCAAGCACAGTACGAATATTGTGAGTATGCACTAAATGTACATATACTCTCAAGTAATTGTTTAACAGTGTCTCTCGCTGAAAATTTGTTAGTCATGGTTGGGACCAGTGACTCGTAACAAATAAATTGCCTGTACAATGTGTTTGTTCATTTGGATTTTAAAGACCAATTTGGTGACCCAGGTGACACATGTGGGGGTCAGTGGGGTCACTGATGGCTCTCACCTGTGCGTGGCGCTGTGAGTAGTGTTTGTGCGGAGGTCATCGACACGTTTCCGTCAGATGGCGTGCGTCGGTGAACCACCACCGGCTGCGCCCTTGGCCCGATGGCACTGTCCGACGGCGTGCGCCGGTGCTTCCGGTTCACTGTCATGGCAGCCGACACGTGGGTGGGCGTGAGCGACTGGTTGGGCTCGCGCTTGAAGCTCTCGGTCCGTAGGTCCAACAGGGGGTTGAGCGCCGGAGCAGGTGAGACCACAGGCAGGGCCGGGGAGGCCAGCAGGTGATCGTCAGGGTCAGAGGGCAGCAACGACTTGGTAGAGTTGCAGTCGGACAGCGAGGAAAGGGAGAGCAGGGTTACAGAGGGCGAAGGATCCAGGCATGCCAGAGTTGAGTCGTGGGGATGGCTTTGAGAGAGCGAGAGTGAGAGGTTATGGCTGGGTGGGGAGGTGCTACGGCGGAAGCGGCTAGTGCGCTGAAACAGGCCCTCCTTCTTCTTATCACGGGCCTCCTGCTCATCTTGACTCATCTACAAGAGAAAGAAACAAATATGCACATGCAGATCACATACAGTTCATGCATTCAAATACATACAGCATACGTGCCCACATGGAAGATGAGGTGGGGCAGTCTAATTCTAGAAATCTGGGCTTCCAGATGGAACACCAGCAGGCTGTGAGTTCCACACCATGACCAGCCTGCAAAACTGAAAAACTGTTCAAAACTGAAACATTAGGTCTTCTAATACAGTATTCAGTGGCAGCAATGTAGCAAGCACGTCTGAATCAATAATTCGTACAAAATTCTGCTCAGTTTTCAAGGATAGCATAGCATGGATTCCTCATGCTACCTTTAATGTCCAACTTTCTATGGAATTTCCAAGTTAACTTTTTAGCAGTTTTCCTGCTAAACAGAAAAACCTTGCTTGGAGAAAACAAAGTGATTAGCTGTTATGTTGATGTCTGCCAGCGTGAGGGAATTTATCAGACAGCTGGGGGCTGTCAGGCTATGTTACTCCAGAGGACACTCCCTGTGGTTAGATCTGCTAATTATTGAGCATCGTAATTTAACATGATGGTCATGTATGGTTGGTATGACTTGTCTCTACAGCAAGACCTGTTAGCACTATGTATTGTTAGCCATGAGTCTGAACTATTATTGAGCCACATATCCCTTCCACCCCGCCACCCAAACACACAGTCCACCCCTCACCTGCATGCGACCCAGCTGCAAGAGGTCTTGTCCCAGAGCCACGGACGCCAGCACAGAGGCGCAGCCGAGCAGCAGCAGGTTGCTATGTTTGTGGTGTCTGCAACGCTGGATGGAGCCGTGGGCCGCGGTCCAAGAGCGCCCCCCCTCCGTGGAGCCATTGCTACTGGCCTCCAGAGGCAGCTGAGACGGTGAAGTATCCTCACAGTGCTCCTCTGTTTGTGAGAATAAACAGGAGGTATTATGGCATCATCTATTCAACATGCTCTTCTAATTATTCTGTTTTTGTTTTCCTCATTTAGGAGGACGAGGGCGGCTATACCCTTTCTGACATCCCCAGGAAGACCTGATATGCAAAAACAAAATGTACTGGCAATACATGAGGGTTTATAGAAGACACAAACACTCAGCCAGCCAGATTAGTGTTATTTCACCATTTTCCTCTAACAACAGAGACTCACCCATTTCATTTAGGCTTGAGAACCCAGCTGTCATGGGAATGTGCTTTGGAGATTTTCCAAGATTGGGGGCACTGGAGGACCATGTCTTGCATCCCTCGCCAAGAGACTTCAGTCTAAAAAGCAACACATGATAAAAATCTTTATTACCAGCAATTAGACATTAGACACTGCTATTAGACATGACACAAAGACCCAAAACAGTATTCATTCATCCTGTTATCACAGAAAAGAATCGGCAAGCATTAGCTTACTACTACTCTGATTACTCTAAAGCAAATATTTGCAGACATCACAAGTGGATTTTACAACCCTATAGTTTACAAAAATGTCAGGTGTACTGTACATCAACTAAGCAAAAGAAATGTATGGGATACGAGCGGGTGAACTGTGCTTTCAAACCTGAGAGTCTGAGTGAAACTACAGACTCAGTCACCACTAGTGCCAGACAAGAATGAAGAAAGGTTTCATCCATCTATAAATTATTGATGACAATAGGATGTATTCTTCCGTATTCCATCAGGATGAACTGATAGAGGCTATTATCAACCATCCATTATACTCACAGTATAAAAGAATTGGGGTCAGAAAAGGAGACAATGCCTTATTCCAGTTTACTTACATTTTTGTAATTTGATGCTGAACTGAACCAAAAAATAGATTAAATTCAATTGAATTGTACTGATACAGTGTCTTACACAAAAGTCATGTCTTGTGGTGCTTCAGAGCAGAGAGCACCCATGAGCAACAGGGGCATGGAAAAACCTATATTTTTATTTGTAGTAGTCTAGGAAGAAACCATGGGCAGATCCAGGGCACAAGGGTTTATCCCAACTGTCTGGAGTCAGGCAAAGGTTTGCAATTTGCGGTCACTCAAATAGCAATTCGAAGGTGTTCATTTAGGCGTCATAATAATAAAAAAGATATGGTTCCACACAACCACGGGTAGTCATAGATTGTCAAAAAAATCTGGGCAGTGAAAATACACTCCAAAAATCACAGCTCACAACTCTTTCAAGTGATAACAAGCGTACCTATCTTCCCCTCCAACTCTCTCTTTCTGATGTGTTGAGCTGGGCCCCCATGTCCGACCCTTCTTCTTGGTGCTCACCACCTCCTCCTTGCACACTGCGGTGCGGCCCCAGGTCTTCCTGCCGTCACAAGGCGTCACTGGGAACAAAACCACAACACATTCACACTACAGCACATAATGTTGTGACGGCCACAATTCCCCACTCACAACACAAACATTGATGTGGCTCAGTATTTAAATGGCATGCTTTTTGATGGTATTGCCAGCAGAGGGAGCTATTTTAGGCAAAGTAACACTGCATTGTCAAAGAGATGAGACAACATTATAGTACCATGAATACAGATCACTTCTATATTTTGACAACTTTGACATTTGAACACTCTGAACCTGAGTTTGAGCTCCAATTATCTCAATTGTCCATTACAACCAATTTTTGTAAAAGAGTGTAGTCTGTATTTTTATGATGAACTTTCACAAGAACCCCCCAGCAGCTTAATATGTGAAAACTAGCTGCTGTTTTTACTGACTGTCAGATAACATCTAATTAATACCCTGCCTCTGTCCGCTATGATGGACAGCACTCACAGCGGATAGCCCGGAGGCGAGGGATGACTCCTGGGCTGGCTGGAGGAGTGGTGGTCTCAGCTTTTCCCTGCATTTTTCTCTTGTCCACGCTTGGTGAGGCCTGCACTGTGATCTTGTGCTCAAAACCTGTTGGAAGAATGCTCAATATTCAGGCGGTTGCTAGGCTGTTGCTAAGGTAGTTGTTAGGCGGTTGCAAGGCTGTTACATACAGCATCAAAACCAACTAATGCCTGAATAGCAAGAGATGGCCTCATTTTATGGACTTAATTTAACATCTAAATATTCAAGCACATGATTCATGAATCTAACATGATTGGTTTTAACATATTACACACATTCGTACATCACTTAGCATAGAACCATTTTGGGTTGAAATTCCCTCTGTACCCACCAGAGGGCAAGCTTATGCAGTTGCTGTCCCGGCCCAGTTTAAGCAGGCGGCTCTTCTTGAAGTGGCCCTTGCGCTTTTTGACGCGTGGCTTCTCCTGGTACATCTGGTGGATTATGATGTTGAGCTCCCTCTCCACAATGTCAATCTCGCGCTCGGCCAGCTCCTGCTCTCTTCTCCTCAGCTGCTCCTCCTGTTCTCGCTGCTCCTCTGCTGCCCGAGCCAGTGCCTCCTCCCATGACCGCAGCTCCTGAGGCAGCCAAACACACACAGGACTATGGTCAACAATAGTAATTATATACCACACTATCCTAATATGTCCTGATAGATAGATATTTAATCAATCAATCTATCTATCTATGTATCTTTCTAACCGACAATCAATAACATAATTTTCTCACTTAGTATGTATGTCAACTACACAATTACAATAGTCAGTAACAACAGTAACAATTTACCACACTCATTGATGTCCTCATTGATAGAATGTCTACAATATCTATTTATCTACCTATACATGTATATCTATCAATAAAAAGTGTACATAATTGACAAATAACAACAAATACCATCAATTCACTACTCACTATGAATGTTCCATTTCTGCCATTTCATTATGTGCACATGCTCACTTCAAACAGCATTTGGGTGGGCTTATACTTTTTAAACAATGAATTCAAATAATGCATTCCTACTGTTTTACCTCAAATCCCATTCCTTGTTTTTAGCTTCTCAGCACATAACATTATAGTTCTTAGGCCTAATGCTTCACAATGCTTTGTTTAATGTTTGTGTTGTTAGGGCCAATCTTTCTTCAGTAGCTGCTACCACATGAAATATTGATGGACTCCATGACTTGACAGTGACTTGGTGCCTAGACAACGATTAACACCAGCCGGTTCAGGTGGCACCTGCCAGAAGCTCATGCTAGGAGAGCAACTGGAGAGGACTGACCTCCCTCAATGAGCCACACCTCAGAAGTTTTGATCTGGAGAATGTGTGGTGCTGTTATATCTTTTACACTCAATGGTTGCGTGCCGACCACCACCTCTGTGCACAAATCTAGCTGGCAAGCCACTGATGTTGCGAACAAATCCTAAAATAACAACTATCTAATTCTTTAGTCCTTAAAATAGATCTATCAAGAATCAGATCAATGCAGAATAAAGAGGAATTGCTTACATAACTCTAGTGGTTGATTTTAAGCATAGGACCATGCTAAACATACAGTAATAACCTTCTCATATACATTCAGTCACAAGTCACAACATCAAATTGTATTTTAGCTAGCTGAGATGACAATTACTACTTTCGCTAATTTAGCTGCAGTCATTCCCAGGTCACAAAAGCAGTTAGTAAATAGGCTTCATCGCTTATAAAATGATACTGAAGCTGTATGGCTATAAAAATTGGGACTGAGAAAGTAATTACTAAGTGATTTGATTGATTTGAAAAACGTCCCTCTCTCACACCTTTTCTTTAGCCCGTAGTTCATCAAACATCTGCTGGATCTCCAGCCGCCAGTCTTCCTGCAACGAGTGGAAAGACTCCAGGGGCATCTGGAACATGGCTGACTGCTCGATGGCAAGTAAGCGCTTCAGGATGCTCCCAAAGGAAGGCCGACTGTGAGGGTTATGGCTCCAACACTCTGAGCGCCAGACAGAGAAAGAAATAGGACAAGCACAAAGAATGTATTGGTTAAATTTTAAAACCTTAAAACATTCCCCACACAAATGAGCTGCCGGCTGATATGCCTTGAGCAGGCTCTCAATTCAAAACCACTGATATAACTACTAGCCTCTTACCCTCTAGCAGGTGTGCGAAGGCCTCTGGGCAGGTTGAGGGGATTGGAAGTGTCAGTTTATTCATGGCAACACCGTAGGCAACTGCCAGCGCGTCAATCTCCCGGTATGGAACCTCCCCCGTCAACAACTCCCACAGCAGAACCCCAAAACTGAGAAGGCAACAAGAGTGGAGAAGTCATAAAATTGTCGGGGATACAGCTGTAGCACTGCACACTCTTTTATCAACCCTAGCCTCTCTTCCTCCAAGTGCCTTTAATGGATGTCAGTTACTGAAGTCTGGTTCTTCTTTTAAAGCTCAAACTAATTAGGAAAGAAGGCAGAGAGCTACTGAGACATCAACCTCATCCTTCCTCACTCACTGCTGGCTTACCTCCAGACATCACTGCTTTTGGAGAATAGAGACAACTTGATGACTTCTGGTGCCATCCAGGCGTAGGTGCCAGCTGCGCTCATTTTGGTGGTGCGGTGCCACTCTCGTGCCAACCCAAAGTCTGTGATCTTCAGGGTCTTCCCCCAAAGGTTATCCCTCTCCAGGGGTTCCAAGATCAGAACTGATGAGGCAGAGTATGGAAAGGACAGACAGTATTAGTTACACATTAGTTATACAGCTACTATTCCTTTTCTTCATATAAATAGATAGATAGATAGATAGATGAATAGATAGGTAGATAGATAGAGATTATTCCTTAACTTATTCAGGAGTCCAGTACCATTTACACACATACACACAATCATATATGCTACAAAATACACATATACCCACACATATGTGCTACAAAATACAAGGAATATATAAATTGTGTGACATCACAGTAATGCAAAAAAGGTGCATAGTGGGGGAAATTATACATAATTATAAATGTTATAATTATTATATATGTCCCTGGATTACTATCAACAACACCTGCTTGCATCATTTAACATTCAAATCGGTTAGTATACAGTATTAATAAGGCCAATGATAACTGGTGGGAACATTAATTGAGATTACTTGAACAAGCAAGACTACGAACAAAGACTGACATGTTTTGATGCTATTGGTTCAGTATGAGAAAAGAATGACTAAGCTGTTTAAAAAGTTTACAGATAACAAAGACACTGGGACACTACACAATGGGAATTTGAGAAAACACTATTTTAGTAGAGTAGTCAAACCTTAAAGAAAATAGAGTTAACTGTTCCGTGCTATCTTAACAACCTTTTGCTGGGTCTTACAACTAGCTACATTTTAGTACAAAAATCAAACACACTGTGTATAAGGGTTCTTCCTGTCATAGCCATTCCAAATAATGGATGGTGATGGCTTCTAAGATGGAAAACATGACTCCAACCGCTGGTGGATGGGTAAAGTGGTAGATCATGTGGTAGATGAGAGATGAGATGCAATGATAATTGCATTGTCATCATCGTAAAGTATTAAGGACAGCCCATTAACAATTATATATCAGGTAATCCCTGGGTGTGCAGATCATATGGTCACACAACAACACCTGTCTGGGCCCCACAGAGTAAATATGACCAACAGGAGATAAAAAGAACTTTGGTTAGGGTGGACTGCCTTTGTGCCATAGCTTTGATATGTTTGACCCAATAAGCATGTGAATGCTCAGACATCAAATGGTGTGAGTACATCATACACACACATTTGATGACATTCAGTATGTGAAGGGACTTTTTTCACTTCGCTTTGGGTATTTAGACAACACTTAGGAGTCTCAGTTGATCTATGTCTAAGAAGTGCTTGTCGGTTGAGTATTTAGACAGACACATAGCTCTGGTTTCTGTGTGTGAACATTCCCTTTCCCTGGGTGTTTCCGTGTGATGGCTCAGCTATGGAAATGTTTGGTGTGTCAACAATAGTGTGTATCCGGGTAGCTTCCAGCAAGGAGAGGCGGGCGCAGGCCTTTCCCCTTATCAGCAGTATGCAAAGTCCGATGTGCAGGCCACACAGCACAGCCTTTGTTTGATGTGCAAAAGAGCATGTCTCACCTGAAACACAGCTGATTGCTGATTCACTCCTCCAGGTAGGGCTGACTGATGGTCACTTTTAGCCACCCTAGCCCTTACCTCCTCAGAGGACAGTTTCAGCAGACGTCCGTGACAGTAATCTGATAACCATGCAGCAACTGCTTGAAGTGGCAGCATAAGATTTAAACTAGCATGCTAACTAGCTATCAAATGACAACCCTTTAGCTTTTCACACACCAGTGCTGACAAAAAAAACTGCATTTCAGTGGCATATTTAAATATGTAAATGAAGAAATTCTTTACATTTCAACTGTTTTAGGGTACACACTGACTGTCGATGAGCAGCTTATAACAAGACTGGCAGATGCATTCTCCCTTTTATCTACTTTTACCATTTGAATGAGTTTAATGATTGGCTGACAACAGCTTCAATTGGCTAGCAACAACATAGGTTACACAGAAAAAAAACACATTATACTGTCTCACAATGTGGTATGGAATGGATGCTCTGAGACTATATAGGGCATTTAAAACCACAACTATTTTCCTGTCATTAATTCCTTCACTAGATAAGTGCATCAGTGGCTAGAAACATCATGAAATACGAGTTTTAGCATGTTGCTTTGACCAACAACCATAGCCGAAAAAAGTTGAGTGAAGCTGAATTCTACCCAAATGAATTTGGCCTGTGTGCCCTGGCAACCAAAACAAAAAGAAGCATACTCCTATCTAACAGTTCAAGAGTGATGAGTTCCAAGTGGAACACAGGTTTCATCGATTTGACAGGGGTCTATGGCTGGTTAATATTCCTCATGTCAGGACAACACATTTCTGTGGTGTGCAACGCTCCTCACGAGAGGAGGCAGAGATCAATGTGTTTTTCACACTAAGCACACACTGTGTGTCAACTAGGTAAACAAGGTTACATAAGTGCATTTTACTGGCTAATCACAGACTTAAGAGTAATTTATACATCTTAGCTACTTGTCCGACTGCTTGTCCCATGGGAGCAGTGGAGATCTCAGACCAGACGACCTCGGATCTGTTTAAGCCATTTCCCAGTGGCCTTTACTGCTCCTCCCACATTTTTACCCTCACCTTCCTTGTTTTGTCCACTGCATTACTCAGTTCTCTTTTCTCTGGGAGTATTGTATAGTTTGCTTGTTCATGCTATCCTTGCATCAAAAGACACACATTCAATGCATTCCATAACGTCCGTCTAGCAATGCTCCACTGAGAGTCATTATCATCCATGATGTCTCTAATGGCCATTGACCTGGAATAAAATCAGCCTTTAACCAATCAGCGTAGAGTCATATTACTACTCTATGTTTTTAATTTGATAAAACAAAATATTTTATTTGGATGTCATCGCCCATACATGTCACTATTAGTCCTCGCCTTTGGTACACAGCCACTGGTAGGCCATGACATACACATACATACAGTATTTATTATATTATTTCTTCAGAAATCAGAAGTATATCTCCATTTTTGTTTTTTTTTATCTACCAGATTCTTTCTGTTAAGGACAGGCTCCCGTTTTCATTATGTAAAGTTCCTGAATAACAACATACTTACTACAGTGCATTGCATTACAGGAATTATTACAGATAGGGTCTTGACATTAGTATTCTCAGCTTGTGAAATGGATGACTCCCACATCTGAATTATTTCTCATTATTGTTTGGGTTAGCTGTTAGCAGTTTGCTAATGTGAAGTCTGCAGTTAGTATGTATCTGTCCTCTTTTTATGGTGATTTAGTTTTAAGGAATCTAATCAAATGTGAAGGGGCTATATACATTTCATCTACAGGAAACATACACGACACCTGTGAGCTTTTCTCTGATCTGTCACAAACCCAGGACACCTCATCAGACTTTCCCACAGCAAATTTCAGGAATGGGAAAGCTCAAACACATTCACACACACATGCCCACTGCTCATGTGTAGTTCTATTGACATTCCCCATGAACAACACAGTCAGGCATGAAACACTAGAATGTGGATTGTGCCATGCACAACGCGCACGCATGTATGCAAATGATTACAATCTGAAGGGCTCTTATGTGCCTTTAGGCCTTTCTGCACTCCCCTCCACTTGTAACAAACAATAGATAAATACATGTTAGATTACATAAAAAGGCCAGAGGTCCAAAACATTAAATACTAGGGCTGGGCAATTAATCGAAAAGTAATCGTAATCAACATCCATAACCTATAATCGATCTAATTTTTCCAGGTCAATTATTTCAATTAATTTCCCTTTAAAAACACTACTGTGTGTGGAGTCACGTGACCCTGCCCTGTTACGTTATTCCACCGACATGTTGAGCATGCAGAGCTTAAAAACTGAGACAATTGAGATCTCCCACTTGTAATATTTGAGCATATTTACTGTACTGTTGTCAGTGAACTATATGGGCAAAATAATAAAATAAGTTAAAATGTTCAAGTAATCGAGAGTTTGATTTTAGGCCAAGTCGCCCAGCCCTATTAAATACTAAAGTTCGTTTTTTTCTTTCCTAGGGGGAACTTAACGCTAGCATAGTAAAGCGTTACCGGAGGACCTTATTCTCAATTCAAGGTTCTGCAATTGGTATAGTCCAATTTCAAGATTGTCAATGGTCCTTTTTATTTGGTCTGAAGAACTGTCCCATGGAGTTTTTTCTTATTTATTACAGGTCAAACTCCACTTTCTTGTTCTACTTAACAACCTTATTTACAGGGGTCTGACTAATAACCCACAACAGCCGCTGACTGCTGCAGTGATGTTAGATGAGGCTGCAGTTGAACAAGGATGCTGGAGAGTTTGGTGCCTGGATAATAAGCAACTGTGTAACTTTCTCAGACAACTATTCTATGCAGCCTGTTTCCAGGCACTGCAGTACCATGAAGAAGATATTAATATGGAAAGACAAGGTCACGTGCAGAATTACTGGGTAAACACACACAAAATCTATATTCAGCCCAAAATCAAGATGCAGCACAACCAGTGGATGTGTTCCCTCTGATACACTAGCAACCGCATCTTTAAACAGTAAGTGGCACAAAAGACCAAAAATAGCTCAGCATACCAAAGGAGAAGCAGTATGGGATGAGAAAAAGAATCACTTGTGAGTGAGTGAGAAGAATAAAACACAAATATCCCAAGTCTGTCTAAAAATATTGGCCGATGCTTCATCAGAATTTAATATTACCTATTTTAAAACCTTATTTATGATTTTTCTACTCTTTTTTAATTGGGTTTGAGTGTAATTATTAAACAATTTTTCAGTAGTCTGCACTGTGACACAGATCCACTATTCACAGATAATACTGTTGACCTCAAAAATGAACAGCACCATCTTTGTGCCAGGTGCAGGTTGTACTTACTGTTGCTCGACTTCAGGTCCCGATGGATGACAGGAACAATTGTGTGATTGTGCAGGTAGTCCATTCCAGTGGCAATTTGCACAGCCCAATTCACCAGAACCCTAGGTGGCACCTTCTTGCCGGCAAGAGCCCGGTTCAGGGCTCCTCCACGAGCATACTCCATCACAAGGCAGAGATTGGGTTCCCGTAGGCAGACCCCACGCAGGGCAATGATGTTGGGGTGTCGCAGCATCCAGAAAAGACGGGCCTCCTGCCTCACGCTCTCCGCGGTGACACTGATGTCCTCATCTGGATCCTGCCTGGCCGCTTTCACAGCAACCTCCTCCCCGCGCCACACACCTCGGTACACTTTCCCAAAGCCACCAGCGCCAATTACCTCCTCCAAGTTTAGCTCTGCAAAGTCAATCTCCAGTGGGGATTCCCCACTGACCAGCAGGCGCTCAGGTGGCAGCTTGGAGTAGCTGGTACTCCGCCGTGTGACATAGTTGCTGGGGAAGATTCCCACTTTGTCCTGAATCTTACCCGTCCACCACCCTTCATCTCCAGACACCTTGGCGTCCTTGGAGAGCACCTCTAGCATATCCCCACGTCGCAGAGTGAGCTCCTCATCTGCCATGGCCTCATAATCAAACACCACTGTCCAGTGCAGGGTCCCCCCTCCGGGAGGCGGATGGATGTGTGAGTCTGGGGAACTAGAGGACGACACCAGTGAGGAGTTCCAGCTGTTCCCGTTCTCTGTGTCACCAAAGCCAGGTGGTTCAGTCATGGTCGGGGGCCCTGATGAGGTGGTGGAGGATGAGGCTGGTGGGAGGTAGCACCCTCCACAACTGGCACAAGGTAGGGAGGCAGTGCCACCACTGCCACTCAGTCTCGTATGGGGCTCCATGGTTACCGGATGTCAACGGTGGGGTTTCAACAGCTGGGGCGATTCCTCTGTCAACTCGCACAAACCATCCATGCAGAGTCCACTGTACAAAACTCACACGGGAGTCAAAGGACAAAGTCCCTGTAGGACTGTCAGAGATTTTTCCACGCTGGATAGCTGCTTGATGTTTTTAATTGCACAAAGTCTGTGTGTCCCCATTTATGTTGTCAGCTGAGTTAAATTACTCCCTCACGGACAAATGACATCCTGAATATACATCCAACAATAAGACCTTGTAGGGCATTTACTAACTGTGTCTGTCCTGTCCACAGAACCACTGGGCTTATAACTGATGCAAACTCTTGTTTCAGAGTGACATAAGTTAAAATCAGGGATTTTATTTCATTGACTTTGCTATGAATCCACAACAGTCCAACATAGTTTCTTTAATAACTTGAAACATCACTATCCTCCTGAGAAAAAAAAATTAAACTTTGAATTTTAGATAAGCCTACACAAATATGAATACAAAAAAATATCAGGCTGCCTTTGTTTCCTGGACTGCTCTGTCTCAAATTGATCTGCCGTTTAGACACTAGAACATCACTAGCATTAAATAAATAGAATCATAGCATGTGAAATGTGCTGTCACTGTCAGTGAGACCAAAGGGCTCCTATCTTTATAACAAGCAGTGGGTTGTACTGTTGTCATGCATAGTACTCATCCCCATGTCTATAAAAAGAAATGAATTCCAAGTGTCAAAATGAGGAACCTCCATCTACCTTATGTGTCTACTGTTGCTCCCACGTCTAAATCCTGTGGCCCATGTAAGCCATCGTAATACCCTTAGTGTTTAAGAAAGGGACTTGTCCATTCTAAGGACAAGAAGCCTACTTGCACAAAACACCTTGACATGTGTTCATTTTCCACTTTTAAGAAACAGGCTATAGGCTACTCGGCGAGCTATTATTTTACTGCAATCACTTTCAGACTTAGCTCAACAATGTAACGAAATGACATCGAAGACAGTCCATATGAAGCGTAGCCTGCTACGTCAGTATAATCCTGTAACCGGCCTGTGATAATGTTGTGCAGTGGCACTAAACTTAGACGATATAATTCATAGCCTGCATCTTTCGCATGTTACCCTATAGGGTACATTGACCCTATAGATATGACAAAGTCTGAGATATTGAGGTTCAGTTCACAGAGATGATCTTACATTAGCGATGCAAACAATGAGCTCCCACTGTCACAGCGCTCCGTGTTGTTTCAGCTGGACGATGATGTCGAATGTCAGAAAACCAGACCAATAGGACCAAGACCACACGATTCATTCAAAAACAACGATTAAAATGTCCTTTCTTCTACCGAACCCCATGCCTCCCGTTGTCTTTTGGTCATTAATAAACGGCAGTGAAATCCGGGTGGATTCGGGGGGTAGCAGCATCCTTCCATTCCCGTAACCAAAATGAGCGAAAAGCGATGCCAGCTATGCTACTTGATGAAAAGCGTTCATGTAGCTGGGTTAAGCTAGGAATAACACCAGTCTGTAATATTGCAATTATTACTACTAATAATAACAATAACGATAATACAAATAATAACAATAATGATAATAACCGTACCACTGATAACACAACGATTTATGACCCTGCCATTATAGCCTATTAGGTTACGTTGAGATGGCGGTCCAGTCCTCAGATAATAAAAAAAATAGAAAGAAAATTCAGTCCTCGAGGCTTTTCATGCGCTGTTCAGAATGGTTGTTGTGAGCTAGCCGCGTCTCAACAACATCCGTATATCGTTTCAGTGGTAGTTGTCCGTCGATAAAATCGAATCAAATTCTTCACGCAAAATATAATTAATAAAAGGCCAAACCCATTCCTGACATTAAATATAGCCTATAGATTAGAGTTTGTGGGTAGTCCAGTTCGAGTGCTAAGATCTTCCACTCCATAAGCTGGCTGTCAGGTGTAACGACTGACTTTCTAACCAAATGCACCGGCTGGAGATGGGGTGGAACATAAGCCTTCTGGGTAATGTAGACGCATCCGCACCCCAACCCTCACTTGATCGCGCGTCACACTGAAAGGCAAGAAAATGTCCTTTAATTTCTATAAAATGTTGAAATGCAACAAAAATGTTGTCATTGCTAATAAGAAACAAACATTTGATGAAGGCCAATCAATGTCGGCTAGTAGTTTTAACGTCATGGTCTTCTTATCTTGAGCAGAACTGATAGGCTGCGCATCGGATAGGCCAATAACTGTTTGCCTACATATGCATTTATTGTAAGAAATAGTAGGTCTGTAATAGACATTGTAGGAGATGTAGCACATTGTAGGACATGTAGGCTAATAGACATTGCCCTTCAATAGGGTCACGTTGCCCTCTTCCCAATTTAGGTTATTTCAAATGTATATACCTAGTCTAAATGGCCTCAACTAAGAAAAGGGCTAACTGACTGACTTCAATTACCCAAAGGCTGAACATGGATCAGACAGCTGACATTTGGTCACCTACATATTTTGTGCTTTGTTGACACCTGCTGGAAGAGTCATGAAAATGACAATGTAACTTTATTTTCAGACAAATATTCAAGAGTGTACCTGTTTGAAATGTAAACAAAGACCATTAATTTCCTGAACTTACCTTGTTTTTCAACAGCCTGTGGCAGGCGCAATGCACCACTCCATAAAAATTCAAGGCATGATAATGAATCCACATTGGGCTTGTATACTTGCAAGTAGGCCTATGCTATATTGCCAGTGCAGATTTTCACCTGTCAGCATACTTTCCGCATCTCCTTTGTTAATAACATCACTTTAATAGCAGACAATTGATTTTATATATGTTAACATTATTTCTACTAAATTGATTAAAGTATTAAAACACATTAATCGTTAGGTCCTTTAGAATATTTTTGGATTCAATCCTGAATAAAACCTATTACAACATCTGTGTAAAATTCCACACATTCCAAATTGTTTTCAGATGTAAAAAATGCCTTTTTACAAACACTAACACAGGGATCAGGTAGGGTAAACCTTAATGGTCAAAGAGAAAGAATGACTCTCTGATTTAGTTCATCTGAGACCAACACAAGTATATAATCGAATCAGACCTGAACCCTTTAAAAAAGTTTGCATTGAGACATCAAAGCCAAAGAGCCTATGGAACCTATGGAAATTAACATGGGTTATTTGAATAGCAAACAGTAGGTGATCAAAAAGGCTGAGATACAGAAGATTTTACCTTTAACACTTTTGTCTCCTTGATATTAGTGATTCTGTGTATGCTTTGAGATAACTTTGGATAAGCTGCTAAAAATATATTGTAATTACATAATGTTTATATTATTTGATGCATACATTGACTTACTGTTGTGAGGCAGGCCTCTTGAGATCGTGACGTACAAAACCAGTGCAGAGACATGTTACACGTAAACTCCAAGTTAGCAAAAAATTGTCAGTTGTGCTTAACAGGCACAAAAAAGATCACAAACACCAAGCTGGAAAGGCTGAGGAAAGTAGGCAAAAAGTATCTGACCATTTTGTCACCTACTGAACACCAGTGGTTATACAAAAATTGCAAACTTAAACCTATTTATTTTTAATAAATCTGAGTTGTATAGCCTATATGCTACACTATTTTAATACCACTCATTCATTTACTTACTTATATGATCAAGCAATGGGTCAATTGAAAAAGCAAGGGCATTTTGTAATACATTTGATGGTAAGGCTAAGGCCTTTTATTTTAAAACACCATTGATATGTTGCATCATATCAGCAGTAATTGCATGCATTAAAGGCGCTCTAAGCGATGCTGTTTCACGTCACTTCTTGTTGAGGTTCGAAGTATTGTCAAACAAAACGGACGATAGCTCCAGAGAGGGTTCAAGCATTATAAGTTAGCTTACTCCTGCCCCTCCCTCCCATGCCTCCCGAAAGACTCATGAACCTTGTCGTTTATTGGCTGGAACACTGTCATGTTTCGTTTTGTTTGTTATGCTAGGTTTGCCCACTGTGTTATGTTGCCATTTGTGGAGCCTGGGCTGTCTACAGAGACCGCGTTTTTTTACAGTGTGTTCAGGGGACAGGCAGCTAGGAGATTGTGAGGAGATGTTTGCTGTATGTAACAACACATTTTAGTCCTAAAAACGTGTCACATTGCTTAGAGCACCTTTAAGATCAAGTCTGGGTAATTAACAAACCTGTTTTTGAAATGTAGAGAGTTGTTAAAATGTATAGCTGTAAAAATTCACAGGGCTGACAAGATCATATGAATCCAAGGATATCAGTTACACAGCATCAGGGTGTAGGTAACAGGAAGGACATGCTAGGTAAACAGCAGATATTGCCTAAAACTTATAATACAGTAAATACTAGCTAGGCCTACTTATTAGTAGTGTTAAATACCATTACATACATATTAACTATTATTTTCATTTTTATCTTCTATATATTTAAGTTTTAAAAGAAAAAAACATTAAATTCTGGCTAATTAGAAAGGCAGTCAGTTTTTAGCTGTTTACTTCAGAAGGTTAACTCTCCATTAACTGAACTGCATGTTCAAACTGGTAGGCCCTAATCCAGTCAAGCATTTCTGGTCTTAAATGCACAGAGTGGTCGGTTTTCCCTTTCACTTATCTGTCTCATTTTTTCATTGAAAAACGCTGTCAAGTTTGTAAAAAAAAAAAGTAAAGAAACAAATGTAACGGTTGGCATTGACATCCTCAGCTTATAGCCTACATAATCAAACTGCAGGTTGCACTGTCACGTCTGTGTTTGTAAGCACACTCGTAGTATGGGTATACATGTGAGCGCGCACGCGCGTGCGTGAGAGGTGCAGAGTGCCGATCAGACCAGTCGGGTCTCTGTGTTGGTTAACTTGCTGCCAGCAGACATGCCACTCAAGCTGGAAAACCCTGGCGAGCTACTGTGTTGAACTGTGCCACAGGCGTTGGTGAAATATCGGAACTTGAGCCCGCCATCGCCGTTTCAGTTTCAGTTTAACTTGCGGCGGGGAACAAATTTCTTATAAGGTAAGCGTTCACATTCAAGGCTTTGCGTTTACTATACATTTTGAACAGCAGAAAGACCATCAAAGTGTCGACTTAACAAGCGAGGTGACTAGCTCATTGCTAGCCAGCTAGCTAGCATAAGGATAACTTGGCTAACCCAGCCATCTCCATCCCAGCGTCAGTTCAGTGATGTTAACGCAGCTTTGGTCATTTTAGGAGAGTCAGCTGTATTTATTAACTGTTGCACTTTTTGGAACAATTTGCATGCATAACGTTGATCTACATCTGTAGGCCACATTGGCGAACGTGGCTGTGATCGATATGGGAACTTGGGCTTACTGAATTGAATTTTAGGAGTGAACAGAATCCTGTTGTAGTCCTTCCTGATCAGTTGCATCCTTATGCGCACGCGTTGTCTGAATGAGTGTTGGGAATTTGTAGTTTTTACCACCTTTAAGTTGCCATGATGGGAATACCATTGTTTCAATTCCGAAACTACAAGTTCCACAAAATTCCTAATTTAGCTAACGAAACCCAAGCGGTAAAAACATAGCTAACTAGCAAAGCTGTTCAATACTTTGTAGGCTTAATACGGGAAATTCGGGTTTCATATTTTAGGTTTACGTTTGTGTCTTATCGTATATATGTTTTATTTACATGTAGGAAGTCATGGTCAGGTTTCTGTATTGTAGGCTGCTAGCTACGGGATCTAGCTAACGTTATCCTGCATTGTAACGTTTGTAACGTTAGCTGGAAAGATGTTGAGTTTTAAACGCAAGTGACCTGTTGGACTATCACTCAGATGTAAGTCTGTTGATGTTATTTAACATTCCTGATTGATTTTCAGGAATATACAAGATTTAAATCTGATTTATTTACCAATCCTATGCGAGTAAAGCAAGTGTTAGTCGTCTATAGAGCAATTATAAAACTTAAACAAAAATGTAATCAGGGATACTTCACAGCAAAAGAGAAACATCTCGGGAGTGTTGGACTGGTTCTCGGTATCTTGGTGCGTACATCATTTTCCAACTGAATTTTTGGCATTATTCTGTATTGTCTGAATTACCGCAAATTATACACTATATACAGTAATGTATATAATTTACCGTATTGCATGTGCTATTGTTTTCCGGTTGAATCCCTGGGGGTTACACACCGTAAGATAGTATTCATGCTGCGCAGATGATGCACCGTTGTAACCGAATAACGTTACCTGCTGAAGCGCGGCTTTCCTGAAATTGGTGTATCTCATAGACTGTATATAGACAGTATATACAGTCTATGGTGAATCTGAATAAAAAGACAATTATATCAGGCCTACTGCGTACTGTGGATTAGCGTCCACACTAGTATTGTCGGTGGAAATTCTCATGGGCGAAAATATGAAGGATGTCACTCGTGTTTGTTTGTTTGTTTTTTGTCAAAAAATCGTTTGATTTCTGGGTTCCAACGTAAAAAGAATAAATGGATACAATCAGATCAAAGGCTGCTAAATCGGTCTGACAAAAATTAAGCTATAGCACGCATTTACCAAAACCAAACCAAAAGGTTACCTGGGTTAGATTTGTATGCAATTGTTTCTATAAACATAGACTAAAAAACAGTTATGTGCCTGTAGTCTCAATTCTATTTTCTTAGTATCAGATACAGGCTTATCTGTTTGTCTCACCTCTGAGGGCATGTTGAGCTTAAGATGGAGGACACACCCTTTCAGCATTATGACCACTGCTCACAATGAAATTGAAAGATATTATTCTGACAGCTCTGCCATTGTGGAATGCGGGGCTCTCCTAACATCTTCTGTAACATGTGTATTGTGTGATAGTTGAGATGGGATGACAAGGATGTGTTTTTTTTTTTTTTTTTTTTTAATAATTCACCTGTGTAATTCTTGTGTTGATATAAAGCAGTTTGAAAATCCATACCGTCTGTCCTTCCAGGCCACTTTCTTAGCAGATGAATTCTGACTAGTTGTCATAGACACAGGGATTTTATGTAACTATCTCTTTTTTCCATAGAATATAATAGCTCTGAATTGACACTGATGGAAGAAAAAATGCATATAATAATATACTGAAATGTCAGTTTGCATGCAGCACATCTGGTTGATATACATTAGTAGACAAATTAAACTGTGATGGTCCTGGGCCACCATAGCCTAGGTCTAGGAAAGACTCTAGACAATTTAACATTTAATTTTTACATGTTAAATTCCTGAAGTGCAGCCCCCTTACGCAGCTTAGTATGGAAAATTTGAATGGACTACTTATTAAACACTGACTTTCATTGATTTTGTGGAAGGAAATCAGAGGTCATAAGGAGACGATAAGGTTATTGAAATATTTTCACATTGTATGCATCGTCTAATTGACAGAAATAGTGATGTTAAAACATGGCTGCAATTTGTGTGATGCGCAAAACCTTACCACTTGATGGTTATGTTGCTTTGGATAGAAGAGGCTTTTTTTATGTCTGCTAAACGGTGCACACACATTTTCCAAACATCACACTGCATTGACCAGACATGCTTATTTCCCCAAGTTGTCTAGGGTCCTGTGCCCTCACAAAGAAACATACTTCAGTTACAGGTCATTAAACTTGACTAACCCGACTAACTTATTTTCCTTCAGTTAATAGATAGATAGATACTTTATTGATCCTCAAGGGGGAAATTCAAGAATTTGATCAAGAATTTGATCAAGAATTGTCTTGAATTCAAGAAAATGATCATTAACACACACTAACCAGTAACTCTTTGTGCTGCCTCTAGGTTTACTTTAGACAGGAATATCATGCATTTTACCTGCTTACAGGAGTAAGTGCTCTTTGTGTGTGGAATATATGTGTGCACTAAAACAATCTAGGTGGTATGCATATGCTTGTGCATGTCGCAATGATTACACAGTTGCCGTCACACATTCTGTGCGCATTGAGTGCGTACGCTATGTATGCGGAAGTCTAGGCCTACAGTACCACCGGCCTAACTGCTTGGCTGCAACAGGCAAACCACTTGAGTGTAATGGCTTTAATGACAACTAAGCCTGTGGGAAATGGTCTCTTCCTATGAGTCCATGAAAACTGCTGTCTTCCTGTGCCATCTTCCTGCACTTCCTATGCATGACTGTTACTGGGCAGATGTGACTGCCTTTGATGTTTGGGATGCCTTGGATTGGTGTAATGCAGACTAATTAGGGCACAATTAGGCATTTAGCCCGTGCAGTCACAACTGCACGGCTAAATCTACAACTGAAAATTGAATTCCAGCCAACAGCAGTGCTTTATACAAAAAGCTTGATCTGTCTAAAGGGCATTTCTCTGGATGTCAAGTGGTAAAACTGGTTACACCACCTGACTGTGGCTTGCAGTTGATTTTTATAGAAAGGGAAGCAGGGCTGTTTGCCACCATTTACCAACACACACAAGCGTACATGCAGCCACACACACACACACACACACAGGTGGACGAGTGCCTGGTATCTGCATGAAGTGCATGTCATTTCAAGTAAGCATTGAGAGGGAAGGAAAATTGAGAAGGGATTTCAAAACTGCACAGTCAGCTGTCATGCTCCTGTGGCAGTGAATGGATATTTTGAGGATGACCTCTTTCTCTCCAGCCTACTATGGACATGGAAGAATAAACCAAGCTGCTATTTAAAAATTATACAAAAATAGAAAAACCAAAATCAAATTTAAGATATACTATGGGATATTTTTAAAAGAAAAATTGTTAGCCTCCTGTTTGTTGGTTGGCAATGGTTCTGGTACATGTTATTTTTTGTTAACTTCAAGTCTAGCTAAAAAATTAAGTGGTTATTGGCGTGATTGGTATCGCCATGGAATTGTTTATGTTTGTTTGTTTATTGTTTGAATTATATGTCAAGGGTTAGGGTTTTGTATTGTTTTAAGCCTGTTGCCATTATATTGGTGTTGCCATTATATATTGGTGTGGGGGTCAATGATGTGTTCCAGTTGTACTCATAGATGGGTTCAGTGAGTGTCACTTATACATCTCCGATGACTGCTGGCATTGTATGCCAGGGTAGGAATACAGTCTCAGTTTTCTTCATCAGGCTTCTTTGAATAGAAGCCTTTGACCATGCCTTTCCCTGAAATGATCTCTTCAAGTTGTAGGTTTTCAATACGGCCAAAGATCTGTCCAAGTGTCATTTCTTTTCCAATTTTGATTCAGATTCAAGTGTATGAGAGCAGAACCTAAACCACTCTTATCACCTCCGTCGTCTTTAGTTGTTATAAATACAACATGGCAGAACTGCAGGGTATTATACAGTAGGCTATGCAATGCAGTGCAAAGGAGTACACAGGACAGTTGCTGGACCTGATGATCAGGTGTTTATCAGATGAACAGTGCTTGTTGTGTCATGTGTGTGCTGTCATCTCTGCATCCTTCTTTTGATTGGCTGTCAGGTCAAATGATCTGTTTATTTTTAATATGGTCATAGACTTTGTGTCTAACACTCCTTCTGCAGACATATTAAGGACCCCACTTGAGACTGAATCCTACTGTAGCCTAGCTCCACCCAGTCTTCAGTAGCCGGGTGACTCGGTGTGATTCTCGCAGCATCAGTGCCAAAGCCTCTTTCAGCTTTTTGTCTGGCCCTGGGCTCCTAGTTCCTAAATGTTGACTAGCAAATAAAGTATTGGAGTGCCTTTGTTAATAGTCAAAAGTGTTTTTATTTGTTTTTGTTTTCTTAGGAAGTCTTGCTTACATCTAATGTGATTTCCAGTGTTCCCTCACTTTGTCCAATGCTGAGCAAATTCGAATTTGTCTTGAGCGCATGCTTCTACACTGTTAGCAGCCTTTTTGTAGTAGACTGATTTTTAAAGGCATATGCTGATATCGATACCGTTATATGGCCAGTATTTAGCTATTTACGGTTTCATTGCTAATTGACAAACCTGTATGAAAAGAAAAATGTCTGCAAATGCGTGGCAGTTACATTGCAGTTACCCTCCATGAGGTCCACTGAGTTGCCTAAACATTCTTAAGCTTTAAACTAGAAAAGACTAATGGTGTAGAATGTAGTGGGTGGAGAAAGAGGGCTTAAAATGTTTTCACCAAGCTGAAAACCTCCTCTGGCCTTGGAATGTACTTTAAATTAAAAAAATCTTTTTGGGTTTTTACCACCTTAATATTGTTAACGTGTAGGTTGAGTTGATAATACTTGTTGTGACTATTTGTCAGGTCCCAGGGCATTGGTTTTATCATCAGTTTGAAATCATGTCTGTATCTCTCACCCCTGAGAGCCAGTCCTTGGGTGGTGTATCAGCACAGCTGTGTCTAGCTGTGTCAACTCCCAAAACCTGCCCTTCCATCAAGGCCACGCTATAAATTGCATCAGTAGGTTTATGTTTATCGCCTTCCCTGTTCCTTTAATCGTGATTTTTTTTTTTCTTTCCTAATTTATATTTTGCATTGTGGTATCTGCACTAGACTTAGTGTTACAGTACAGGAATAGTCTGCTAACCTCGTACGGGGAACTGGTCAGCTGACTCATATTATTGTACCCATAATAGCTCTCATAATGACCCAGATTGTCAGGCAGACTTAAGACTATTTGAGAGCCAGCGGCTTTGTCAGATTTTTCTCTCCTGATGCCCGTCTCTATCTGCATGCTTTGCTGGGTGCGCACGCCTTTGCTACCTCCCACACAGCACAGTCATTGGCTATCCGAAGCCTCCCGCTCAGATGTGTGAAAGGAATGGAGAGCGATCGCTGGTTCACTGCTTAAAACTCGGGACTCGCTTGTCATGAATAAAGGGCTTTTTGTTTGCAGCGTGATTTATGTGGTGTTTGAGTGCAAGCTTTAAGTTACTGTTGCTTTGCGCGCTGCCGCCTCGTTTTGTTTATTGTTTTGTTGGTCTCTGCGTTGGCCTTGGGTGATTGAATGGGCTCTTATGTGTCTGATTCACAGGTGGAGCCGTAAGCTGCCAGCAGAAGGGCTGTGACTGGAAAAGACTCGGGAGGTGGAGCAGCCTGGCCTCCCCACCCTGAACGTCTCCATGTGGGGACTGAGAGAGGCGGAGGCAGCAGCAGCAGCAGCAGCATTGTATCCCCCCTGTCCACAGCTCCCCGCTCAGCTCGCCATGCCCTCGGCCCACTCCCTCTTAGCCTGTGCCGCGGCTCTGAGTGCTCGCTGGGCCCCCTAAGTATGTACACAGACTCAGGGGTGTGCGACACCCCCCCAGTGCAACAGCCCCTGCAGCTGCTCAACGGGCACGCGGCCCCTGGCGACCACGCTGCTGCTGCCGCCGCCACCTCTGTCCATTCCGGCCGCGTGTCCGTGCCAAAGATGGGCGTACGAGCACGGATCTCGGAGTGGCCGCCCAGGCGCGAGCAGTCTTACGAGTCTCTGCAGGAGAACGGGCAGTGCCCCTACCCGTCCTCCGCTGATCGTCCCTCACGCACCTCCGCCTTGGCGCGCATGCCATGGCGGCGCGGCCGAGACCAGGAATTTGGCGAGACGGCAGTGGTGGCGGGCATGGCTGGCTTTCGCGGGGGACTGGCGTCGTCCTCGGCTTTCGCGCCCCTGCGCCAGCGCTCGAGCAGCGAGGTGACTCTCAGTGAGCAGGACGAGTCGGAGGCCGAGAGCCGCGCTGGGATGATCCGCGAGTATGGCAGCACCTCCTCCATCGATGTGCAGGGCATCCCCGAGCAGAGCATCCTGCACATGCTCAGCCACCTCCAGCAGGAGTGTCCCGGCCAGCGAGGCGGCACGGCTGCCCCGGCGGAAGACATGCCCGACTTCGGCATGGCCACGGCGAGAGACGAGAAGGGAGAGACTCGAGTCAGGAAGAAGAGCGGCGGCACCGAGTCGTCCCTCGGCACCTCGTCGCTCTTCCGCAAACTCCGCAGCTCCAGCCGCGGGGAGATAGTGACGGGGCGTGAAGCCGATGACGGCATGGCGGAGCACGCCGGTGGAGGCCCCTCCTGGGTCTGCACGAGGAGTTTCGCCCACTACGACGCCCAGAGCATCCTTTTCGATCTACTCGAGGCCTCGGCACAGCGCGGCTCCCAGACCCAACGGCGGAACACCGCCACCGGTGCGTCAGCCGCCTCCGTGTCCCTCTCAGCACCAACCCGCGTGCCAGACACGGGCGGCTTTGAGTCCAGGCTCTCGGGTGCTGACGAAACGGCTGGCAGAGACGCTGCCTCCCCAGCGGGCCCTGCTGACCATGGCAGCCCTCTCCTCCTAAGCTGCCCGCACTTCCTCAACGAGACGGGCGGCCACATCGAGCGCAAGCTAAGCTTCCTCGGTGGACTGGCAGAGCACCAGCGGGAGGCTGGTGAAAGTACCGCTGGTGTGGTGGGCAGTCACTGGCTACGCTGCAGCAATGCCAGCATGTCTGTACTGGAGGTGCCATCAGAGCAGCAAGCGTTGCGCTTGGAGAGACTCCGACTGCCGTGTATTGAGCATGTGGATCTTGGAGCGCGCTACTACCATGAATACTTCCTGGGCAAAGGTAAGTTCCTGCACGAACGTCGCTAATGGCCCCACACTGGGCCGCTTATCACAAGAAATCCCAACAATATGGCATTGACTAGAAGTCTCCAAATTCGGGTCTGTGACTTTCCATCTCTCTGCCTCCAGAGCACTACAACTACTTTGGGACCGACGATAAGCTGGGGCCGGTGGCTTTGAGTATCCGGAGGGAAAAGCTAGACGACACCAGAGACCTGAAGGACCAGTACCAGTACCGCCTCATAGTCCGCACTTGTGAGGTGTGTAAGCAAGTGTGTGTGTGTGTGTGTGTGTGTGTGTGTGTGTGTGTGTGTGTGTGTGTGTGCATGCTTGCATATGTATGCATGGTTGTGTGTGCGTGCATGCGTTTTTTAGAAGGAAGTTGAACTTTCATGAATGGTGATTGGTAATTACAAGTCATGGTGCGGTATTCTTGGACAACATGTGTTTCCCTTGCCCTTTCTCACACACACACACACACACACTGACACACCCTTTGCACTGTGCCAGTGGAAATTTCCACCTGCTGCGGCCAGACAGGGTCAGGCCAAGTCAAACAAAGCGCAGGCCTGCCTGAAAGAGTGGCATCTGTAAGCCCTTTGTTAGCCGGTCTCAATCCTCCTCAACAGCACATAGCTGTGAGTGTCCTCCCTCCCACACTGTCCCTCTGGATCCCTCTCTCTGTCTCGCTTTCTCTTGCTTTTTCTCACTCTCTCTCTCGCTTTTTCTCACTCACTTGCTCTCTTCCTAACTTGCTCCCTCCCTCCCACTCGCTCCCTCCCTCCCACTCTGCTCACACCACACACACACACACACACACACACACACACACACACACTTACACACAGAAGCACACACACAGACTGAGCTGAAGAATTTGTGGAATGGAGCCTCAGTAAGTAAGATCTGACTGGCGTAGTAAGGAAAACTGAATTGCAGTTGCCATGCACAGGACTTTAGGAAAAGCACAACGAGATATTCTGATTACAACAAGCAATTAGTTTCACTTCTTTGTTAAAGCATGGTTTTACATAGTAAAATGTGTGCGAGAGAGAGACACTGAGACTTGGGAGTAGGATAAAGGGAGTGAGTGGGCATGGGTGTGTGTTTTTTTGCTGCGTTATTCTGTTGGTTTTGTTGGGATTTCATGGCTGCCTTGCCTCGTCATATTTGTTCTGCAGGAACAATGCAGCGCACACACATACACATGCACAATCTCTCACACACACACGCACACGCTTTAAAACACACACACACACACACACACACACATGAACGCATGCACGCACACACATACACATGCACAATCTCTCTCACACACACGCACACGCTTTAACACACACACACACACACACACACACACACACACACACACACACATACATGAACGCATGCACGCACATGCTTGGCCTCATTCACATTCAGTCACTTGCCCCAGGACTTCTCCCTTTCTCACACGCCACACAATGTAGCCCAGGGTCACGTGACCAAGCTTCCTCCCTCACACACATTAGCAGACTCTATTCACCTGTCATTACTGTGGCTTGCCACACTCTCACTCACTAATTCACTGGTATTATAAACCACACTAGCTCCTGAACAAATAGAAATCTGTACACACCCCGACACACACACACTGCCTCTTACTCATGTCTCTTGACTAAAGAGGATGCCCTAGATTTTATAGGCTAGCTGAGCTTTGACTCAGATTTTTGTAGCCATATTAGTGCTGCCGTTTCATACGTTCATTGAAACTGACGTTGTGGTATTCCGTAATGTTTGTCCAGTGGATGATGGGTCACCTTTTCCCGCTCGTAATCTGCAGTGTTATTTTTAGTCGTCGATGATGCTAATCGAGTCTGATCTGCGTGTCCTCTGGTGCAGCTGGTAACGTTGCGTGGGGCCATACTGGAAGATGCGGTGCCCTCGGCGGCCAAGCATGGCACCGTCCGCGGCCTCCCTCTCAAGGAGGTGCTGGAGCACGTCGTACCTGAGCTCAACCTGGCGTGTCTGCGACTGGCCCTCAGCACGCCCAAAGTGACCGAGCAGCTGCTCAAACTGGACGAGCAGGGGGTGAGTGAGGGTGTTAAGATATTTGCCTGTGTTTGTTTTTGTCTGTGTTTGTGTGTGTGTGTGTGTGTGTGTGAGAGAGAGGGAAGGGGTGGGGGGCTTTTAATACATTGTGGCTGCTCTGACCAGAGAGCTTGGACTTTGAAGTGTGAGTGTAGCATTAAGCTGATTAGCGGGGCTTAATGGTTTTTGGCAGTACCCTTGTTTGTTGCTTGGTGACAAAGCCCTTAAAGTGTTTGCGTTGTGTGTGAGTGTATGCGTAACTCTTTGATGCCATTACTGAGGATGAATGGAATGAGGACATGTAGAAGTGCACCTGTGTCAAATACACACTCCCTGATCGTGTGTGTGTGTGTGTGTGTGTGAGCAGTTGAGTCAGAAGCACAAGGTGGGCATCCTGCTGTGCCGAGCGGGCCAGAGCACGGAGGAGGAGATGTATAATAACGAGGAGGCCAGCCCGGCCTTCAGCAACTTCCTGCAGCTGCTAGGCGACCAGGTGCTCCTACGGGGCTTCACCAAGTACGCCGCACAGCTCGACACCAAGAGTGAGTAATGGACACTTCGTCTTATTCACAAGTGCACCTTTATGTTTATTTCATTTCATGTTTTTTTTGCCCCTGTGGTCCCACTTTTGAGTCCAAAAACTGAATTGAGTCCAAAAACTGAATTGAACAAAAAAACAAACAAACAAATAATAAAACAAACAATGCTAATAAAAGGCTTTTCGCACCCACCATTTGTTAAGCTATTTGTTAAGCTAAGTCAATAGAGCAGAATGGATCATCTCAGTAGTGTCCCTTTAATTCAATGCAATCTTCTATAACACACAGTCAGTCAACACACCTACACAAACATACACCTCTGCCGTGGGCAGCAGATACAGCACCACACCTCTTCCTAACGCCTTGTCTCGCCGTGTGTGTTGAATACAGCGGACTCCACCGGAACTCATTCTGTGTACACCACCTACCAATGCTATGAGATCATGTTCCACGTGTCTACTATGCTGCCTTACATGCCCAGCAATCCCCAGCAGGTAAGATTTCACCTCAGGAATCGCCCCGTCGTCTCACAGTGTTTAGAGAGGTTTTTCAGATGCTTTGGATGCTTGCGTGCCTCCGTTGACTGTCCATAAAAGCCATTCTCTCTGAGTTTGAAATGTTAATAATATTAAATACAGGGTTAGGTTTAGGGCTAGGGTAGACATGCAACATGCAACATAGTCATGCATTCCAAGCAGTTTTTTGTAAATTGTAGCAAAAAAAAACATAAAATCCCGTAGGCTTCTTCAGAAGTACGTAACCGCTTTTTAACTCTTAATGCAACTCTAAATATGTCGAAGCCCTTTTCCCTCTTTTTTCCACATAATTCTTCTGTCATTTCTATGTCTCTGTTATGTACTCTGTAATGAGTCAGTTGCCTTGTCAGTTGCCATTTCATTCCTGCATGTTTGTCACACAGCTCCTGAGAAAGAGGCACATTGGAAACGACATCGTTACCATCATCTTCCAAGAGCCTGGCGCTCTGCCCTTCACTCCGCAGAACATCCGCTCACACTTCCAGCACGTCTTCATCATCGTGCGAGTGCAAAACCCTTGCTCCGACAGCACCAGCTACAGGTAACAGCCTCCCTCCGCACCCGACACCTGTACAAGACCTTCGTCATTTTAACCATGTTTGCACACATGTGGTAAAAACAGCCTCCACACACGTTGGTATAACCAAATGTGAAACATCAGTGAAGTGGGAGTAGATCAGGAAACGTGTTAATCTCGGAAGCAGTTGTGTGATTCTATATGGCAGCTGACGTTATGAGGCAAGAACAGTAGCTGTTGAAATATTTCCCCAACACTGTCGGCCTGCGTGTACAGTTTACTGTGTATATACAGAGCAGTGTTGCCACTCTCAATGTTTTTCTGTCCCCTCCCTGCAGCGTGGCTGTAACCCGCATGAAAGACGTGCCTCCGTTTGGGCCTCCCATCCCTCCCAGCAATGTGACCTTCCGTGACCCCGAGGCCTTCCGCAGCTTCCTGCTGGCCAAGGTGATCAACGCAGAGAACGCGGCGCACAAGTCGGAAAAGTTCCACACCATGGCCACGCGGACGCGGCAGGAGTACCTGCGCGATCTCGCTCAGAACTGCGTCAGCAACACGCCGCTTGACACCTCGGGCAAACTCAACAACCTCATCTCTCTGGCGTCCAAGCGGCGAGAGAGGGTGCGACCACGCGAGGGCGCCGAGCTGGGCGCTGTGGGCGCCGTAAGCTGGCGCGTGCTGGCACAGGACTTTGGCGGAAGCGGCCCCACGGAGCTGCCGTGCGCCATGGGGATCTCTGAGGAGTTCATCCTATTGGCCGACTGTGCCACCAAAGAGGTGGTGTTCAACTGCTTCTGCGCCGACGTGATAGGGTGGGCGCCCGAGAGGCTGTCCCTGAAGATCTACTTTGGCCGCGGGGACCACATCTCACTGCGTGTGCCTGAGGGCTGTGCCCAGGACATCCGAGAGGTTGTTCAAAGGCTTAAGGTGAGGCTTTCTTGCTATTTGTTCACTTGACTTATGCTTGACTTATGTGTGCTTGGCTGCTGCTCTCCTGTCCTGACGTTTGGGAGGGAAAAGTTAGCTTACCCAGCAAAGAAATATGCAGGAACTGTGTTTCTGGGGTCGGAGGAAAGGGGGAGGGAGAGAAAGAGACTTGGACTTGGCCCTGGGACATTCTTAATAAGTCAGCATGATTTATTGTACCAAAACAGTAGCCAAAGAGAGTAAAGCTTCTCTCCAACTGTACACACAATATCTGTTAGTAGAGAGACTGAAGGCGGTACAGTCATTTCACTTTTGTCTTTGCAAACTATTTTGTTGGTTTCATTCTTTTTGTTAAATGTAAAATGAGGGTCATTCAAATTTGAATTAGTTTAACAGGCTCTGTAATACTATTGCTTTTGCTAGTGTCAGTTGGTTAACTGTTCTTGTATCTACACAGAAATAAATCATAAAAATAATTAACATTTTTCAAATGGCACTCATCCCTTCTTTTTTCATTCCTTTTTACCTTCTTTTCTTCTTTTGTGTTCTCTATCCATTCTCTGTATAGGCACTGACGGTGGGCTGCGAGACAACAGACATGACACTGCGGCGGAACGGCCTAGGCCAGCTAGGCTTCCACGTGCGCGTGGACGGGACGGTGTCCGAGGTGGAGGAGTATGGCTTCGCCTGGCAGGCGGGCCTGAGGCAGGGCAGTCGGCTGGTGGAGATCTGCAAAGTGGCAGCAGTCACGCTCACGCATGAGCAGATGATCGACCTCCTGCGCACGTCGGTCACCGTCAAAGTCCTCATCATTCCCCCCTTCGAGGAAGGAGAGGCGCGCAGGTCAGACGATTAGAGCAGAAAGGGCTGGAAAAAAATATGTTGGATTTTAACTAGGCTTTGTTTGATGGGTAATTCATTCATAATCTGTTAAATTCTTCATAATCCTGCCTTTTCACTTTTGTCTTTCGCACTCTCACTTTCTAACTTTGTCTCATTTGAACATTGGAATGGGGGGGTAACGCATGTATCACTGTACCATGATGCCTATACTTATACTTGTGTGGCTTATGCAGGGGTTGCACAGAGGAGTACGAGATGAAGACCCTGGAGCAAAGGGGCGAGGTGGAGCCCTTGGGTGCTGCACCCTACCACTCCGGCCTTCGCCAGCCTGTCTGGCGCTGGGAACGACCGCTTGGCACCAGCCCTCTCCCGCAGTGCTGGACCCCTGTGGCACCCATGCCTGTTCCTGGACGCCCCCACAAGGCTTTGATGCCCATTCCCTATCGAGAGCCCCAGCATAGCTCCAGCAAGAGGTATGCAATGCAACTCTGTGGAGAATGGTCTTGTGCCATGAATTATTTTATTATAATTTGTTTTATTTGTTTTGACTTCTTGTGAGCTTCCTCATAGTAGGAATGACTACAAACGTATTAGTTTCCATTTTAAAAAGTCAAATGCTTGTGTTGGTGCCTTCACTTAGAAGTGCTGTTGCTGTGCCTTTCCTAGGCCTGTGAGTTACCCGGAGAACCATTACAGTATGTCTCCTCCAGTAGGCAGTGACAGGAGCCTGCCCTTCCGCAACCCCTCTGCCAGCTTCTCCAGCCCTGGCCCGGGGCTCGGTACTGGCCTGGGGCCAGGACTCAGCAGGCCCTTTGTGCACTACAAATCCCCAGACAGGTCAGCACCCACTTTTCATGTCGAGTGCAGACAGGTTTGAACAAGCAAAGAGACGGTTCACAGAGTGTGGTTTGAGTTCAGTCTCTTTCCGTTCCCTAACCTAACAATCTTGGTCTGTTGAGAACTAAAGTAAAAGTTACACTTTCAGCATAATTGAGTTTTGGTCTTTAGATTTGAGAATTGGTATTTATTTCATTAGTGATCATTTAAAATAAACAATAGTCACGGTGACAGTGTCTCGACGTGTCTGTTGACAGTGAGGTTTCAGCGATGACATGTTCATGCTTTATTAATGAGATATTAACTGACTCGGATTCATGACATTGTAGAGTAGCATCTGGACTTCTTATATTATTAATGAGGCATTTATCTGTTTAGTCCCTCTTTATCTGTTCAGGCCAGGAGGAATGGCTCTGAAACTTGCCTAGCATGCTAACAGCATAATACTGTAAGTTGCTGTTTAATAAGTTGCCAGACACAGACCTTGGGCAAAAAAAGGCAAAAAAAGTAATGCAGTTAATCCTTATGTGTGCAGAGGTGGTCAAATTTAAATGGAGCCACTGGCTTGCGTGTGGTACACGGAGAAGTGTGTGATTTGCATGTGTGTTCATCCTGCTCAACCTGTTTTAAATGGCAGCAAAACTAATGAGCAAAGAACAAAAGCTGTTTTGAGCTTTTAGTTTGGTATTTGAGCTGTGCTTTCTGCTTTCAACATTTTTTCATCTAGTTTTGTAATTTTATTTAGTGTCTAGTTGGCAGATGTTTACCGATTTGCTGCAAGATAAATTGTCCCTTTGTCCTTTTGTATTCTGTAAAGCATTGTCTTTTCTTTTAAATTGTTGGGGATGGTATGATGCATGTGATGGTTTAAGCCTCCTAAAATAAAGGCAGTTTGTCACTGGAGGTTTAAAAAAAAATGTAATTTGGTCTTAAGAATGTTATTTGAAACAAAGAAATTGATTGAGCTGTCTATGTTTTTAACTCAACTTTATTAATAGTATTTTTTGTGTGTGTGTTTTAATGTGGGTTTGTCTGCACGCGTGTATGTGTGTGTGTGTGTGTGTGTGTGTGTGTCCCTACGTCATTACAGGTTTAGTACCCAGCGTGGAATTCTGCCTTATGAGCCACCTCTCAATCTAGACATTTCCAGCGGAGACTCTTCAGGCTTCACCAGTCAGGAAAGCACCATGGAGAGGGCCAAGAATGGTACACACACACACACACACATTGTATGCATGCACACTACGTTAACATACATGTACACACGCAAGCAAGTGTAGAGGGGGGATGTAGCCTAAAAACACAATTGTTCAGCTTAAATGCATTTAATGCATGTTTTGCATCTTAATTACAAGTTACCAAGTTATGTCAACAAGCGGGTGCAAGTGTGTGTGGTGACTATGGCTTGAAGGAGTGGTTATAAATATTCCGACTGAAGCCTTACCAATAATTTCAGGATTGCAGCATGAAAATGTCTATTTTAGGACATTTAGAAGTCAACTAGCTGACCACTCCCACTCCGGAGTCAGACTACTGTAGCTGCGTCTAATGGTTTTGAGTGTGCAGGACTCTTGTAAGGACTTCACTTGATTGAACAGTGAAAGAGAAACATTAATGCAAGTGAATCCTGTTCACAGTTCAATGAAAATAGTATATTTTTGATATTTTGTCTAATAATTGATTGAAGTCTATTCCTTTTGTTAAAAAGAGAATATAAAAAAGCTGAAATGTGTGTATACGAATGGCGTATTAATTTAGCATCATATTCTTTTAACCTTTCTGAAAAATATGATTCTAATGTAATTTGAATTACATGAACAGTAGTAGGTTGTGTCATAGTAGTTCATTCACGTCAACAGGTTAAAGAGTAGATTATACAAAGTGTGCCTGTATAAATCTATTCAGGTACATGTGGTTTATATGCACATTTTCCTATATTGAAGTATTATTAAGAGTATTACCATACCCTGCAACCCTGTTGGTATCTGTGTCAAATTATCCAAACGGTACCCTTAATTTCTTATGTGTAAATGTGTATGGCTGTACATTTTTCAGTCTCTTTTAGACTACCGGCGCTCTGTAAGTCACTTGTGAGCAGGCAAAGTGTTTCTTGAGGCATGCAAGTTTAAGTAGGTTCAAGTGCTAAAGCAAGCTCATTGAAAGAGGCTTTATTTGCACTGCTTCCCTATTGAAACCTATCAGATCATCCAGTTTTGCCCTGGGCATTGTTTGGTCTACTCATTGGTAACATCCATAGGATGTGGTTGAGGGGACATGATTAAATTGCTTCTTTCATCTCAAAAGCTAGAGGTGTCGTTTACCTTTATTTGTCTTATGTGTTACTGAGACGCATCTGTTACTAAGATGTGAATTAAACAAACTGAACACACCTTACTATGAAATGGTGGATGGCGTTTGATGCCATGTGTGCTGGTTTGTTCTTACTTTCAGAACCGCTCTGGCATGTGCCCGCCTACACTCGTGGTGTTTCTGTTGGCGCTATGAACCAGAGGAAGCCGAGGCGCCAAGACACACCAGAGAATCAATCACCCAACCGGCACTCGAAAGTAAGAGAACGGCACACGCTCCAGAAACCGACCTTTGTGTATAATTCTGGTTTGGTGAGCGCGATCAGTTATCTAGCCAAACACGAGGAACAAGTCATGCAGTACCACTGAGTGTATCTTGGCTGATTGGTTTCTGTTAGTTTCATAATGTTGAATCAGAACCCTTCTGTATGATAAGGCTTTATAAATCAGCCTTTTTTAAGGCTTCACATGCACATCTTTACACAAACGTTTATAAATAAACACCTGTTCCTCCTCTCCCCTTCCTTTTTCCTCTCCTCTCCTCTCCTCTCCTCTCCTCTCCTCCCCTCTCATCCTCTCCTCCCCTCTGGTCTGTCCAGGGGGAGATCCAGTACTCCAGCCATTCCAGCAGCAACACCCTCTCCAGTAATGCGTCCAGCAGTCACAGTGATGAGCGCTGGTTTGACGGCGCTGGTGGCGGCGCTGGGGGCCCCGGCGACCCGTCTGACACGGACCCAGAGCAGCTCGGCGCCAAGGGAAGCTCCAACGACAGCGGTATCGACGCAAGCATGCTGCACGCCCTCAGCGGCGGCAGGGTCAGCCGCGGACACGCCGGGGCTTTCTCCAAGCCGCTGCCGAGCTCTGCCACCTACAGCGGGCTGCAGGAACTGTCTGGGGCTTGCAGCATGGGGGAGATGGGCAGAAGGGACTCGTCTCCAGGCATCCCAGCTAAGAGCTACCGCACACGCACATTCCCTTCGCCCGGGGGTACCAGCACCACTGACGGCTTCAAGCCCAGGTGGGTGTGAGTGAATGAATGAATGCATGCATGAATGATTGAATGGATGAATGAGTCACTGACTGACCCCATAAATTTTGAGCTATGTAACTGTACTCATTCGTTTGTTTTTGGTACCCGTGTGTACACTAAAAGGAAAGTTAACCACTTCCGCTGATAGGGAAGTCTTAACCACAAAGCCACATCTTTATAATGTTGTGGCTCTATAATAATCTTTCTCGCTGAGCAGTTTTATATGTTTCATTGTTTCTTTCTCAGCCCAAATAAGTTTCGATGACTGATGATTTTGAAAGGCCTTTTTTCAAATTTGTGTTTACTTTGCAGGGCCTATACCCCACAGAGGTATAAGAGCCCAACTTCAGAGAAAGCCCAGCCCTTCAGACCCTCCACTGCCACAGGCTCTCTGAGCACAGCCCAGTCCTCACCTAAAGCCTTATACGGGAAAAGCAAACAGGGCACCAGCACCACTGGAACCAGCAGTTCAGACAGCAGCAGCAGCAGCAGCAGGTCAGGCCTATTACAGTTATACTGAATGGCACGCTGGACGCATTGATATTATATTAGTGTGTAGCTTTTATGAAGTCTCTTTCCTGTTGATATATGAGGATATAATATAAAGTATAACTGTGTGTGTGTGTGTCTGTTTAGCAAAAGCCGACAAGTGGACATGAACAGCAAGAACGTATTTGGGCAGCCACGGCTGAGAGCATCATTAAGGGACCTGCGCTCGCCTAGACGGTCGCACAAGAGCACTATAGAGGATGACTTGAAGAAACTCATCATCATGGACAACCCTGTGGACACCACCCCTCCACGAGAGAAGGTACCAATCACAATTCCAGACTAAGTTGAGCGATGATGCGCACTTCCTCTCAGTTACATTGTATTTGATGACCACATGTGTTAGGTTGGTATATAACAAGGAAGATGGCCATTAACTGTCCGATTAGCATGGCAGGTTTAGGGTAGTGGTCACCAACCATATTAAGCCCAAGATCCCTGACCTTAACCCTTGCCAATGAAGAGACCTACTTAGTGCAATGTTGCCTAGAAGATGTATTTAAGCTAACTGAATTTGAAGGTCATAAAATGGGCCATTGCAATTGGATGTCAGTGAAATGTAATTCTGGCATATCAAACGGCCTTTAAAGTTAAGTTAAAGTAAATTTTGAGATGGAGTTAATCAATTTAACAAGCAGGAATTATTGGCCTCATAATTAGTAGGCAATTAACTGCTCAGTGCCACTTCAAGCTCACAAGCAACTTTAAGCTGATGGATGGCTGCTCCGGCCCTTCACATCATTCCATGCGGACCGAATAATAAAAGCTTTGCAGCCATGTGGGCCGCTTTAACATCTTCTTAAGTTTGCACAACACAACAGCCTACTGGCAGCACCATATGCTCAGTATTTCACTATTGAAATCATCCGACTGAACTATACGAACGAGTCGAAACACATTAGGATATGTGTTTGCGATGGCAACAAACCCAAAGAAAACAAAGGTCTTTGTCGCCTCATGCATAATTACCTGCCTTGGCGGCCCTCAGAGGAAAGTCCTAATGCTAATGTGGCCTGTGGTAAGAATGAGTTTGACTTCCCTGTTTTATAGAAACCACCATGTGTATCTGTAGTATTACATAAATCAAGTGTGTTTGACACTGCTGGATGATATTCCATTTTCATGAGACTGTTTTTACCTCTGTGTGTGTGTGTGTGTGTGTGCGCGCGCACGCATG
Organism: Limnothrissa miodon; assembly: GCA_017657215.1. Classification (NCBI taxonomy): domain Eukaryota; kingdom Metazoa; phylum Chordata; class Actinopteri; order Clupeiformes; family Clupeidae; genus Limnothrissa; species Limnothrissa miodon. The sequence continues at coordinate 705,944 of JAGFZM010001635.1, forward strand.
GTGCAGAATCAGCGGCGTAACCTGCAGCGTACCTTCTCAGACGAGAGCCTGTCGAGCAGTCGCAGAGACTCCAGCTACCCCAGCACGCCTCTGTTTGACTGCCACCCCACCTCCAGTGACCTCCTCTTCAGCTGCACCCTCCCCAACCGTCGGCACAACCACTCGCAGCATGCAGCCAGCGGGGGTGGAAAGAAAGGTACAAACACGTTTGTTGCCGAGCTGCCGAGGTGTTACTTACCATAAAGCGAGATAAGAAGGTGTCATAAACACTAACAGCAGCAACAAAAGACTTCCAACTTACAGAAAGATTGATAACTCAAATCATCCCTACCGCACTTTTGTCAGGACTCATGGCGTGTATTTGTCTCCTGTGTGTGTGTGTGTGTTTGTGTGTGTGTGTGTTGTTATAGGGCAACTGTCAGCATCTGAAGTGTCCCTCTCGGAGATGATGGATAAGGTCCCTCCACTGCGGCGGCTGGACCCAGGGCTGATGCCATTGCCCGACACAGCCTGTGGCTTGGAGTGGTCAAGCCTGGTCAATGCGGCTAAAGCATATGAGGGTGAGTGGATGTGGACCAGCTCACATACTGGGTCACACATCACATTTCTTTAAAGAGGGACTAGGCAACTTTTGGTTACATTCCTCTAACTGTCACAAGATCTTTTCCTTGTCTACGCGGACATGGGCTTTCACCGTTTCCTGCTGGCTCTGTCATGCTGAATCTCATTGTCTACAGCTATCGCCATCCTGATTTCTGCTGGATGCGTGAAACCTGAAGGTCTGCATTAGAATTGCATTGTAGGTGGGGCGCTGCTGCTGAACACTGCACATGCGGTTCCTATCGCTGTAAGCGCTGTAGGCACTTTCTAAACAGTTTGTTCGTCTCTTAATGACTCATGTTATCACCCTAAACAGTATGAAACGGATTAATAAACTGGAAATTGTTGCTTAGTGGGCTTTTAATCTGTTGGGTCTAAACGTGTGTGTGTGGTTCCTTTTTGTGCACACACTCCTCCATGAACACATTATATAATAATCAAGTCATGTCAAGTCAAGTCAGTTTTATTATGTACTCGACATACAAAGGAATCGAAATTACGTTTCACACTTGTCCCATGCGTAGACGTTGACAACAATAAAGTGCAGATGCACAACAAGAAAACAATTTAGACAATAAGGTACTGTTAAGTAAAAAAAAAAGTGCAAGTAGGTTTAAGGCATTATACTTAGGTGACACACAGTATATATAAGACACGACATAACATAAAGTAAGTGTTCTAGCAGTGTTGTTTGTTGTCGTAGTGCAACACAAGATTTTAGCAGCAGTAGTATTAAATATAAATACTGGTAAAAAGTGGTATAAATAGTGGTAAGAAGAATACTAGAATATATAGCAGCAGGTGTGTGCAATTTGCAATGCAGAGGTAGTTATAGTTATTTTCAGTCCAGAGTGTTGTTTGGTTTTTTGGTTCAGAGTGTTTATTTCCTTGTTGGTGAGTGTGTGTGTGTGTGGGGGGGGGGGCTACTCTTGATGCTTGTTTTACACTTTTGGCATGTGTGATTTCTATTGCAGTACAAAGGGCTGTGTCTCTGTTCTCCCTAACGGATCCCAGCATGGGACTTCAAGACAACCCACCAGCTGTCAGCCCTGTTCACTTCCAAACCCCACAGACACCACGAACAACCCCCACTTTCAGCAGGTAGGCATCCATCCTACATAAGGTCTTCGTATTTTAAGCCTGGATTAATGACATTCTGTTTCCATACATTATTTCCATGGCGGAACTTCTGAATTCCTCTACTGTGGCATACAGCACTATTATGAACCCAACACCGGTGCAACCCAAAGTTATTGGTTCTGTCCATAGTAGTAGTTGCATGGAATAAGTTTTATGGAAAAGTACAGTGGATTCATCCAGTCCTTTTTTAAAGGAAGTCAGTTTGTATATTCATGTATAATGTTGGACATTTCTGTATATACATATTTTACTACTGATATGTTTGTATTAAAACTATGATGAGCAGGGGAAAATGTAGTAATTCCCTTTATAAGATCTGATTTTCATAAAGAGTAATCTGATGTGCTTCTTTTGCTTGAATGTTTTCGTGGAATCCCTCATGTGACCTGACAAGCCCAAGGTGAGTGTGCATGGTGCATCATGTGTAGGTGTGTGTGTGTGTGTGTGTGTATGTCTGTGTCCATCTGTTTTTGTGCAATCCTGTTTCATACAGGATTTTTTTTTATGTTCTCATGAAGCCATCTCTATTTTGTTCCCATTTTGTCAAAACTGTGTGTCATTTGAGTGTGAATCTAAATCTGAATTCTGTTTCTGCATGTTCTGTTATAACATGCTATATGATATGGCTGTGTGGTGAAATACTTTATTGGCATGTAAACCAGCTAGTATATAGGGTCCAACTTATTTGTAATTGCCCATTCTGGCACATGAGGCCTAAGTTAATATACATAGTTGTTGTCAAGGAAATGTGACAAAAGGTATAGCTCACGAGTAGTCATTTTGCAAAATAAAATTCAGGCCATCCTTTTTGCTGCCGCTACAGAATTCCATGTCCTTAACTGCTGTAAGATATCTTTTGAAAATGTAATTGTTAAATTGTATGGCACCTTTTTGTGTCCTCATTCTGTCCTTGCGCTACTGTTTTAATTGGCTGTGCATTTAAATGTTACAAACCATGTTCTGTGTGTGCATGTGCTCTGTGTTTGCACAGTGATGAGGTGCAAGGTGACCTGTCTGGACGGCTATACCAGCTGGAGGTGATGTTAAAGCAGCTGAACACTGACCTTGAGAAGGTGGGTTTGAAGAACATACCTCATTATCTGTGGGGCTGAAAGAAAAAAATACCTGCCTCAAAATGAAGGTTTTCCAGGATGTCTTGATGTAGAGGTTTGTGCATATGTCCAGCTTTCTCTGTGCTATTTGAGTCTCAAGTCCTCTGCCGGGTTCTGTCCACCCCAGGAGAAACAAGACAAGGTGGCACTATTGGCAGAGATGGCAAACCTGCGGCAGAACAACCAGCGTCTGCAGGAAGAGTCGCTGACCACCTCCGAACAGCTCCGCAAGTTCAGCCAGATGTTCACCGACCCTGGCACTGACCGGAAGTGAAAGAGAAGTAAAGGGGGAGGGAGGATGTGTGTTGACCGAAAAAAATAACAGGGACAGGTGGATATAGCAAAATGCACATATCTCTCTCTCTCTATCTCTGTCACTATGACATTGCATTCCATCTAAACAGATTTATAGCCTCCCCTTCACTAAGCAGCTTTAGACCCACCTACCTAGCACTGCTTGAGCAAAGCCCCCAGCACGGTTGCTGAGGGTGAAGCCTAGTTACTGGTTCTACACCCGACTGTTCTGGCTGGCTGTGTCCCGAGTCACAGTGAACACATTCCTCCCGGACTCCCTCACTCCACCTAAAGTGGTGTCAGTCTGCACTTGTTTCCTATCTCTTGAAGGGATATTCTGAAGCATGTCAACCCATAACCCTATTGTTTCAGGTCAGCCAGTCAATAGGAAAAGAAATGTTAGCACAGAGAGTTTATCTAACTGCCAGGTAACGCTAACTGAATATGGCACAGAAATGTGATTTCATCTCAGTTTTCCTTTCCCTGTTTAGTTAATGTTAGCTGTAGGTTGGCTATTCGGTCTTTGTACCAAATGTTATCACTCTTTTTCCTACTGCCATCGGCGAGCTCAAACGACAGACTTATGGGTTGAAATGCTCTGGAATTTTCCTTTTAACTTTTAGTTGCCTTCAGATGACTCGATGAGTCTCTTTTTGTTGTTGTTGTCTTTACTTTTGCTTATGTACTGTTTGAACTGTGTAACTCTCACTTAGAGAGGCCGAATACTGTACCTGAAACCATTCAGCCAAAAAAAAAGTGGAACAAGGAATGAGAAAAAAAAAATGCAAATCAAAATGAATTGTAGGGGACACCAAGGCCTGTCTCTGTCTCGCACAAAGCTATGGTACTGTAGAATTCAAGTTTGTTAAAATGCTCTGACTCTTTGGAAAGTACACATATGCCACAACCACGCTAGTGTTCTGCAGTGGCGTGCACTTGGGGAGAAGTGGGATGTCTACACACGCCCAAATCCCCTCTCTTTGTCACAGAACCAGTGCCCTTTTTTAGTGGCCAAAACACTTCAAAAGCTATGCAAAACCTATGAAATTCTATGTGGGCAGGCACCACTTGTATTTCTTTTAAACATAATTTAGGAACAAGGAGAACATACCTATTCAGCCCATCATGGATTTTATTTTAAACACCAGAGGTGCCCGTGCGCCTCTCTACACCTGTTAGATTATATGCAAAGCAATCATGGCAAAATGAGAACCATGCAACGATTACTGGTGCAATTGTTAAATCTTAATAAGTTATTACATGTCGGATCAGTGGAGTCACAAATTCTTACAAAATTTCACTGATTTGTGTGAAATTTGAATTTGATCAAAGGAAACGTCTATGCTACTTTACAGTCAGTCTTCACTTTGTACTTCTGTGACCTAGCTAGAATTTAGACTAGTTTATTGTGGGCAATTCTATAAGATGCAAAATGATTTAGGGATTCAAAGAGGGGTGAGTGGGCCTGAATAAGGCTTAAATGAATTGTAATCTATCATGGGTCCTCTTGCCAAAGCTGTTTTTTACTAGGCTGTTGTGCCAATGTTTGGGCTATATAGCTAGTCCCCTCACACAGTGGCCTTTTGAAATAAGTTGGGCCCCTGCCCTTAAGTCTGCACACCCATGGCATAGTGCGTAGGTTTTTTATAGATGCAGGTAACTGAGGCTTTCTGTGATACCACGTTGCACAAGTCCACTTTTTTTCTGGAACTTTCCTACTCGGAGTAAAGTAGGGATTTTGTGTACAATTTAATATCAGGGGGTTTGGATCTGTTATGTAACTCTAACCAAACACATCTCAACAGTCATGCTATTTTACACACAGCTGTTTTGCTACAGTTACAGTTGTCCTTTTATCATGTTCTTGATGTAGTTAAATCACATCACTTGCTGTTAAGCCTTTTAGTGGGTGATGTGTAGTAAGATTCTCATTTTCCAAACTAACTGGACTTGGTAGTGACTGGAACCTGCACTATATGCTAGAACACTTGATAGTTCCTGCCCATTCTCCAACAGCATGCAGCATGCTGGCTGAATGAACCACCACTGGTTATTCTAGCAAATCGTTTCTGTCTTACCTCTGAATGTTGCTGGGAATGGATGGAACTACTAAACTAGGCCTAAGTGTTAAGTGACTTCAACTTCTCATTAAGCCCCACTGAAAAGGGTTAATATATTCAGACACGAACGCTACCTTAATCAGGCACTGCTCTCTGAGATGATGCAATCATGCACACTTTGTGTCAGTTGTATAGAAATACTCGGCAGCAACTGGACCACTCTTTTTATACTGTGATTTCATCAAGGATCCTTGCAACAAAAAGAATGCCTACACTCTGTTCAGCAAGCCTTGCCCTTGTGTGTGCCGTGCTGTGATATAAGCCTGTGAGTGTATGTGGAATCATGGCTGTTTTCACACAGTTCTTTCTCCAGTTCCCAACTTGACAGCTGCTGCTACCTATAGACAAACTTCATAGTAGAATACAGAGGAAAAAATAATAACCCTTATTTACAATAGAGAACAACTGTAATGTATTCGGTTTTGTGTGTATGTGTGTAAGTGTGTATGTGGGTAGGGGCTTAAATGTCTGTGATCTTTTGTACGGTATTCTAGGTAAAGAGACTGGTTGAAAACCAATAACTGTTCTTAGAGGTGGATTAGTGCCTGTACTGTCATACTCCCATGGAACAGTGGATGGCAGCATTATGCTTGGTTTGTCACTAGATGTCATTTATTTTAGCTATACCCATTCCTACTACAGGTACATAAACTCTTATTGAGCCCTAGTATCATTCTTAATCTAAACCAACTCCAAGCTTTTGCCCATTTTTCCCTCAGTTCTCTGCTTGATATTTATATATATTTATTGATTATTTGTACATGGACATGTTTGCAGTCAGCTTGTTGCCTGTGTTGACATGAAAGCTATGACAAGTGATTTTTCCCCCCCCAGTCATTACACTCTCTGACCCTCCACTTTAGATGACATGTTATTACATTTTCTGTTCATGTTGGTCCTGGTTGGCTGAGCTAGGTGATGTGTTAAAAAGTGTACTTTTTTTATTTCTTGCCATCAGGTGGCTGACTGTCTTCACAGGAATAATTATGTTTGTTTTATCACCCAAAAGATGGTTTTCACACACTTCAGTTGAAATTGTTTTTGCATTGGTGTCCAGAAATTATAAGAGTAAGTTTTTATTGTCACCATTATTTTCATAATTTATTACCCATTAGCCACATAAGAAGAACTGTTGAGGGTACTTAATTGTATTATGATTTGTTTTATTCTTTTTTATTATTTTTTTTGTACAAATATTTGGGTTGTAATTCCACTTAATTTTGCTGTATGAAATTCCAGTGTGTTGTGCTAATGACTCCATTTCCCCTTGGGATGTTGAAACAATGAGTGTATATTTTAAAACTGTAAATTATGTTTTCATTGTTTTATGAGGAAAATATATATATATATTAAAGACATTTTTAACGATTTGACATTTCGTTGGGAAGTGTGCAAGTTTTTTTTTTTACCCATAGCTTACGTTGTAGGCCTAATCAAATTACGAACTACTGCTGATAACAAATCCTTTAAAGTTTTTCAGTTTTGCAAGTCTGCAAAATACAGTAAGGCAATGCCTTCTTTCCAGCTCTCATTTTTATCCTGGTCAGGTTACGTTTGTAAAACAGGCTAAATAGTTTAGTGCTTTTGCTTTGGAAACAATAAAAACCATAATATGCGGCTCTTATTCATCTTGTGTGGCCACTGGCCTGACAGTAGATATGCGTGGTGCTTTAAGTGGCCTATTTACCTGACCACCTCCTGGATGGTAACTATGGTAACCGTGATTTGTTTCCCCCATGTCTGGACGTTCCATCCCTTGCAGGCTGAATGTTTGGCTGCAATGGACATTCTTTGGTTGATTTATAGGTTCACTCACATTTCATGTAAGTACTGTAAGTACATTTCGACAGCAATTGGGTTACTTTTAAATGCGTTGTTAAGCAATAGCGTCCTTGGTTGCCAACGTGGCTTGAAAGCTAAGTGTTAACACTGATACTATCTGTGCTGCTAAGTTAAGTAACGTTAGCTAATTTATAAGCAGATTTTTGTTTTGTTACGCATCATTCTGTGTCATTTTGGCACTAAACTTCTGGTTCTCAACTTTTTTTTAACGCTGTCAGACGACACCATGCATGCTACAGCGAAAAGGCGAAATCAACTTGGCTAGTTAGCTCATGTTGACGTTTTTCGTTAGCTTTGTTAGCCTTGTCAGCCTTGTCGTTCTCTCTAAGGCCTTTACATACGTTTCCTTGCACTGCTCCACGACCATCTGAAAAACATTGTGGTGATGGATTCAAATTTGTTGTTCAAAATGTACTCGGATTGCTCATTATCCTTAGAAATAAAGTATATTAATCGAATTCCACCCACTTTCCACTCAAAACCTTAAAAAATATATATACAGTCAAGTGTTGTCAAGAGTCGATTTGTTTGGTCAACAGTCGAGTTGTGTGTGATACTGACATCTAGGCAGTCGAGTTGTGTGTGACACTAATATCTAGGCAGACTGTCTAGACTATAAGAAAGGTTAGTGTCCATAATGTGACAGTCTTTATATTTAAAACATTAAGCCCAACTTTTGGACTTCTGGTTTAGGACTGCATGCATTTCTAAAATCTCCCTATGTATTGATAGATCAAATGTAACAGCCATGCACCAGGACCTTTGTTTACCTACAGTAGGCCTACTTGTCTACAAGTGAGGCACAGTCTGTAGACCATCCTTGACTTCTAGGCATCACAAACGGTGGGATGGATTATGATGCTCATGAAAGTGAGCGGCAAATGTTGCTGCAGGAGCAGAGGGCCTGCAGAGCTCGTGCCCACAAATTCTCTTTAGAGACCAGTCGGCGCAGAAAGTAAGTTGTCGTTTTCTTTCTTGGTGTGTGTGTGTCATAGGTAAGATCACATAAGACACAGTATGGGTGTTTTACATTGGTGTTTAGACCACAACGGTTTGTTCTGTCTGTCCTTGTGCTCATCAGAGCTCTGGAAGACCGCCAGAGGCAGTGGGATGCCCAGGAACAGAAGATCAGGGAGAACATCCTGCAGCTGCGTAAGCAGAGGATGCAGGATGCCACGGAGCGCTTTCAGAGGGCACACGTTCGCCCTTCTCAGAGGAGGAGGCCAGGTCAGTCTTGTAAACCTATGCTCTTTAGTGCATTACTCTCATTCGTAGATTTTTTCCCCCCATTCTTTTATCTTTATGGTTTTGTCTGGGTCAATGTAATCAAAACTACAATCTTATTCTCAGCATTTGTGAAAAGGGCAATAAATATTGATGAAGCACTCAATCTTCTAGATGCCCGTAGCACTTATGCAAAACCTTCTGCCTTAGTGGGTAACACATCCATGAGAAGGTAAGAAGATGTGGAATTATTATTATTTTATTTTTTTTATTTTTTTTTGGTTGGTTGTTTGTTTTAATTGTGTCATGTCATGGCTTTCCCAACAGACCCTTGCTTGCATATAAGTTACATGTAGCTGTTGCAAATTTTCAGTATTATTTTTTTCTCATAGAAACAGTGCCCCTGCACCAAGGCCGCACACATTCCCCAGTTCTGTTTTGCATCAGAGGGAGTCATTGACCACAGAAGACAACACCAAACAAAATGGGCAACAGAAAAACCATAGAACCAACCAGCAATTATTTTTGAATGACGTACAAGATGCACAGGGTGTGCTGAAGGAGGGACAAGGAATTTACCCTTGGGTATGCTTGAATTATTTTTAGGAATCCATCTACACTGCTAATATAGTGTTATCAGTTGATCACAATGGATAGCCAACCTTATCCACTAGCTAATCTGTCTTAATCCTCTGAATGTATAAGCCCCTTAAAGACATACTGTAGGAATATCATCTAGAAGGTAAGAGAAGAATATGCCTGTGTACTTTGGTGTGGGGTGTTATATTTTGGATGTTCTTAAATTCAGGAAAGCCGGTGGTGAGTCATTTAGTATTTACCTGTTTTTAGTAGTCGCTTGCAGCCTCTGTGATGATTTTGTGTTGTCTTCAACACTCTGTATGAACTCTGTACGATGCTATACTAATAAAGCTGTTCTAAATGCATGACATTTTGTTTTAGGAGGAGCATGCCAACTTGTCCAGCCCAACGGAGAGTCTGTCCAGCCAGGACAGTCTGGAAATAGAAGAGCTTAAGCAAAGGCGGCCTCTGAAGTCTAGAGGTTGTTTTCAGTCTTTACCGACAGAGAAAGACAGTCTCCAGTCACCAGAGACCTGCTCTAATGGACTGCACTCTTTGTCGCCTACTGTCCTACACCAGACAATAAACCGTGCTTCCGAGTTCTTGATTCTACCTTCAGCAGCTGTCAATTATTCTGAGGGTCACCCCCTCTTGAGGGATGAGCTTGCTGAAGAGATGGGAAGTTCACATAGCTTGACACCAGCCATAGGGCACTACAACCTGAAAGACCTATCCCAGGACACCCAGGAACAGGCCACTATTGGCTGCCACTGTTTGTGTGCTGAAATGAGAATGGAGGACCATTTAGACTCAATGTCACATTCCAACTGTGGTAAACCTATTGCAACTGCTGAACTGCACAAAGAAGCTGTGGTTAGCCATCACCAGAAGAAACCATCAGTCTGCCCAGACTCAGAATGCTTAGAACTTGCGTGTTGGGATCAAGAATGCAGAACACTCTCAGAACAACTGAAAAGTCCAGAGGAAGACCAGCCTGAGTACCTGCTGAACAGACAGGAAGAACAGACATCTTCCCACATCTGTAATCAGAGACATACCAATTGTAATAACCCTATTTATGGAGTTGATGACGCCTTTAACAGACTGTCAGCACCTGGAAGCCAAACAAATAATGATGTCCACTCACATCAGTCAAAAAAGCCAAATACACATGCAGATGCTATAAACAAAGAAGAAACAATTGCAACGCTTTCTCAGTCTGTGACCAAGTGTCCTCTGTCCATGCCCGCAGAAGTCAGAATACTTAAGAGTATCCTAAAAAAACGATCAAAGTATGAAGCAGAAGAAACCAAGTATATGTACAGCTCAGGCAATTTGATCATTACAAAGCACATGGCCTTGTCCCTCAGAGACAGTTTAGAAGTGATGAGAGGAAAAAAGAGGGAGTCAGAAAATGACAAAACTGTTAAGAAGAAATTGCGTTGGTTTGATGAAGTGAATGTTGAAAACCACACTGTGAATGACATGACTGATTCAGCATTAACTAAATGTAAACCTCGAGTAACCTATCAGCAGGGAATGAGCCAAGCAGCTGGTGTTCACACTGAGGTAGTGGGCTCCAATTCTGCTGCTCCATCTGTCCCACAGTGTACGCTTGCCAGACAAGCATGGGCAGACGTCGCGGCACAGGACAGTACATCACAGGAGCAACCCCCTCAGGAGGGCCCAAAGACACAGAGAGCCTTTATGTGCTTGTGCGTCCCCAAAGTTCCCAGGAGAGCGAGGTCGGCCAGAGCCGGAACTGGACACGCTCCCACCCGTGTCAGAAAGGACACCATCTTGAGACCCCAGTCCGCCACAGAGGCCAGTTACATGATCAGGCAACAGCGTAAGATGATTATGCCCTGTCCCCCTCCCAGGCTCGAGGTTTCTGATCAAAAGACAGCAGCCAGCTCAACAAAGGCTGCAAATGCTGATGAGCAAAAGCATAGCAGGTCTGTCCACCTTGTTGAAAGAACTCTGTACAGACCCACCCAGGTTGGCTCTCCGTCTGACGAGGGTGTTGCATTTGCTCCATGCCCTCCATCATACAGTTGCCCCTCATCCGACACTCTGGCTAAGGGCAGAGTTGCCTCCAGCAAACATGGCTCCCATGGCCGTGGCAGAAGATGTGGAGCGCCTTGTGGAGAATATGGCACCATTTGCCTGAACCACACACCTACAGATGATGAAATATCTCAGCTTTGGAATGGAGTCAGAAGTGCCTTGTCCACTAAGGATGGTAAGAGAGTTTTTTTTGTTTTTTCTTTTATAAACAAAGATGACTTCAAGGGAACTTATGTTGGACCATTTTTCTCTTGAATTCACATTAATAAATGGCATGTTAAACTAGTAGTTGCAGTCTCATAAGAAAAACAATTTTAGTGTGGATCCCTGCTGCAATAGATGTTATTTTGCAATTTTGCTCTACCAGTAATTGCTTTTAATATTTTTGACAACTGTGTTTCAAGATTGTGTCAGTCAGGCCCAACTCACGGTTCCTGATGATTGTGTGGTTGGAGATGTCAGGTCACTTGGAGGAATGGGAGGCTTTTATATTTCCCCCTTACATGGTAAGCTAAGTGTGATTCAGCCCGTAACCCTGTTGTTTGAAGTGCTGTCTGTGGTAAATGAAATGATTTGTTACTGCAAAGATCAAATAAGAAACTGGCAGCTAACCTTAACTGAATAGTGCATAAACATGCAACCAAA